>JAQGAU010002316.1:0-15916 GCA_034698045.1 Paramacrobiotus richtersi
CTGGCGGTTATTTCAACTGCTTCGGCTGAAGTCATGGCTGTTACTTCGATTATTGTGCATGATTTGTACCAGGTTTATTGGAAGGTGACTACTGAACTTCAGTTGCTTTATGGCTAAAAATGATAAAAACTTTATGTTTGTAGCCATTCCGATTGGTGGACGATATAAACTCTTGCATCTTGTGCGGAAAAGCTAGAGGTCGTATGGCAAACCCAGTCGACAAGGTATGTCTTCGAAAGCGGGGCTCAGCTCCTGGTAGAATTACTCAGTATCTCATTGTCGCATAGTGTCATTGTCAAAGCAAGACCAAGTGCAAAGAATGTCTCCTCGATGACAGGTACAGTTATTACTAGAGAGTAAACTTAGTATTAAACGTTCATGTATGCATTCGCAAATAATCGTAGCACGCGGTCGGAAAGCAAGATGGCGGTGAAGCCTGAATACAAGTGCATTACTCACGGCGAATACCGGCGCTACACCGAGTACATGAACGGCCTGAAGAACTGGTCGCTTATCTTGTGCAGCTTCGGTCTAATCCCCTTGACCCTTATAATCGACATACTAAAGATCCGCCTCGGCTGGCTGTACGAGTTCATGGGTGTGGTGATCGGTTCAGCCGTGATACCGATCTCTTTAAGCATGTTCTGGGAACGACTGACTCCTGAGGGAATGATTAGCGGTGGTATCGGAGGACTCGTAGCGGGTAAAACCCAAGTTCCTTGTAACGTGCATAGTACATTCACATCGTGTGCTTTTCAGGAATGGCAGTTTGGCTGGGGCTAGCAGCGAGGCTGCCCCACGGACTGGCTCCTGACACATTCTATCAGAACAGCGGCGAAGACTACAGCATGCTAGGTGGAAATCTTGCGGCAATCTTAGGAGGCGGGCTGATTTGCGTAGTGGTCAGTTTCTTCACAAAAGTGCCCATTGATAAACACGACATTTGGAATTATACGTATGATATTGATAATCCATTGCATCCATGGGCGGAAATGTATCAAACGTACGTATACAAAACGTTCCAATCGAATCATACATGGAAATACTCAATGGGTGGCTGTTGTAGCGATCTGGGTCTGGTAGAGGGAAACAAGCTGGACAATCGGCCGACATTCCAGAGTGTGTATACCACCTTCAAGAAGCTCGCGTGGTCGGCCAACACTCTGGGAACTTCTTTCACGATTATCCTAGCAATCATATGGCCAGCAGCAATGGTCGTGGTAAGGAAGTTCACATTACGTTTCGATACGACATGTACTGTCAACCCCAACTCTACCAAATCGACCATTCCGGGCCTGAAGATATTTGGCATCGTTTAAAAGAGCGTAGAAGTAATGTGTACGGATAGGTGCTAGATATGGGGTCAAATTTTTCGAGATAAAAAAAAGCAAAACTTAGCTCCAAATGAAAGATAAGGGGGAAACTCCGTCACTTCTGTGCGTTTGTGATCGAATAACTATTGAACGATAAGCATTTAGAAAGATCGAAAACCCACATCTTACGCTCTTTCAAACGATGCCACGTGTTCAAATCCGGAAATATCAGTTGACATTTTGGTATGGTTGGGTACGTTGTATGATAACGTGTGCTCCGAAATGTATTAAATCTAACGTATACCTCTTAACGGCGCAGGCTGGAGTCTTCACGGATGGAATTTTTGCCAACTGGATCAACATGTGTTTTGGTTGGGTGACGGTGGCCGCAATGTTCATCATTATTGTTCCCGCCCTGGAAGAAATTAAGGCTGCCCACCAGGCATATGTGAACAACAAAGTCAATGTCCAAGTCACAAGCATCGACTAACCATCATACGCTATGCTAGACTATGAGAACTTGTGAAACTCATGATCCCACAACATAGAAATCTGTATCGCTGAATTTGATTCCTTATCTGTATGATTATATACCGATTCATTGTTCTTTGTAGTATTTTGGACCAAAGAAGTCCAATCTGCTAAAAAACATGCTACAAAAGTGAACGTTATCGAAACAGTTAAACTCGACCAAGCGAACTACTTCCAAAACGAGGTTCAAAATAAAGAAATATGTAGTTCGCATATCCGGCAAAAGCCATCAGAATTACAAAGGAGCAAAAAGTAGAAAAGTGCAAAATAAAATATATATTCGTGTTAAACACTGAGAAGCTCTCCGTATCCGTATCCGTTATCGTTCGTATTCGTTACACTGCAGATCTCGATCCCAAGCCGGACCAGCGTAATTATGGTCAAGGGATTTGAGTCATTTGACAATCAGTGTTTCAGCTGACAATCAAACGGAGCAAAGTCTTCCAGTATCCGTTGTAGAATGTGCTGTACATGAGCGCCATATTGCTGACCAATACTGGCTCTGTTCCGGTTTGGTGGGAAGTTATACGCACATAATATGATAATATTATTATGATACGTCGGCTTATACTGGGCAGGTTTCGTCAGCAATAATTTTTAGTGCTTATATTATTATATGTAGGTACATTGATTAATTGCAGTACACGGTATTTATGCATTCACCAATAGTATACGTAAGCTCTCTTAGTGATTTTTAACCGAAAACTGTCAAGTGCTAAATTCTTACCGGGAGGATACAGTGGAGCGAATATTAGCTTTGCAAAACTATCGGTTTCGTTTTACTCGCGCAGTTATCCCCCAATGCAAGTATTAAATGCTAATTAAGTAATATGACGCATTACGCCGGCTCGTTAAGAGAGTAAACGTGTTACGATACTGGGTGCCTTGCGGTGCAGTGTACTAGCTTCCGGCTGACCCTTGGTGGTCTCCTTTAATTTTTAAACAGTTCCAACATGATAAAACTTCTGGCAGATTTGATTGGTATATTCGCTTCCGGATTTCAGTGGAAATTAAAGAAAATGCAGCAAATAATGGCCGGGGAGAAGTTCCGAACTTGAATAAACAATATTTGACCACGAAATTCCATAATGAATTTGCCTCGCAAACGCAAGGCTTCTTGCGAAACGAACCTACAAAACCTAGCGTGAATTCATTAACGAACAGCACTATATAGCTACACTTCGCCACTGCAGGCCTGTTGCGAGATACCTTGTGACCTCTACGTGGTATACAACGCAGCCACAAACAACCGATTTGCAAAACACACCGCTATTTTATAGCACTCTTACGTGGAAAACGGTTGGTATGGCTTTGCGGTGTTCTTCGGTTTGAATTGTTTGCAATTGTATGAACAAAAAAATCGTAACTTCTTGCCTGTGTACGCGTCGGAAGAGGCCTTTGGCGCGTGAATTTATCGGTGAATACAGGGGATAGTTCCAGTGGAAAGCATGTCTCCAGAGATTATTTAGTCATATGTCTTGTCTTCATCCTGCACGCCGTCAGCTTTAGCCACTCCATTCGCCGGACAGATAAACAACAAGCGTAGTTTCTTTAATATATATATATATACTCTTGTGTTGTTTGTTCTCTTGGCAGAGAACGATGTGGGATCATCGGAAAATATATCTCAACAAGTATTGCTACGGGATTAGTACATAATCCTTTTTTTGTGTTATTTTACCTGTGCGGTTTAGTATGCGGTTTGTACATGTTGTGGCAGAGGAATTCTCCCGGCCTATGAATTTATTATCAGCCTTTAATCATTTTAATGCAACCAAAATTCTCCGTTACCAACTTACTATCGCATTCGACCAGTCTTTGTGTACACATAATACCATCGTTAGACAAAGATATACGACTACAAGAGGAGATTGCCGATTTGTACTTGTAGCGCAAAAATCAAACCAAATTATTCATAGAATTATTGTATTACCAAAAAAATGCCGTCTTTATAAAATTGCCACTCTCCGTGAAATGATAACACAGAACAGCACATAATATGTCCATTAACGAATCATGAAAGTAACGCAACGAACCGAATATTCGCAGTCCAATACAGAAGTTGCCAAGCGAAAGATTCCACGACCGACTCATTGAGCTCTGCAAGCCAAGAAAAACTGAAGAACAAGGGAATGATTAAGTATCATTAGAATAAACTTACAAATAGAAATACACCTGTCCACCCGATGAGGAAGAAGAAGCATTCATCCTAGTTATGTGAGCTTGGTTTTGACCTGTCAGAACCAACACTGTCAACTTTCGGAGCGATGCCAAGGGCGGGAAGCGAGTGTCAGCTGGGATTGGAGGACAGGTGCGGAGGACATACGGGAGGTTATACGGAAGAAATCGCTTGTCGACAGGCTGATACTTGGCCAATAACTGCAATTAAATGAGTACTGAGTACAGTGCATGGAATATGTTACAGTATACTAAACAAGCGTGGTTAATAAATATGACTCCACACATAAAATTTACATGGTACCTATTGCACCTACGGTCCAAACATTTATTAACCGCGGTCACTAACCTCCATATTTTAGGAAAACGAGGGTGTGGGTACTGCTGCACTAGTCAGACTTGTAAAATACTTGTTCTATGTGAATACCGTGCTGCCGAAACTGAGAGAACCGCATGGTTACAGTGGCTCGATGATTACGTCTTTCAGCTCAGAAATTGTACCCACCATCCATAGATACATTCGATTCTCGTGATGTTCCCAAAGCAAACGCAGATTCTCCTCCAACACCTCCATTTCCGGCCCGGTGAGTTCCGGACACCACTTTTCAAGAACATTGTCCACTCCAACAGCTAACTGCACATCCAGCACTTCCTTTCTTACCATCACACTGATTGCTTCGACCGTCCGAGCGAACGGTAACCTCTCCACGGCCACATTGTGCAAGATCAGTGTATCACACACATCCCGCCATTTGGTACCATAGTCATGAGTCGAATACCAGCTATCCAACAGATCGCATGCCTTCACCATGGCTCCAGAGATAATAACCAGCGGAATCCTGCGATTCATCGCTGTCAGCATCTCTTTAACAATTTCAAGACGCCAAATATTCGGTACATGCTCGCCGGACAAAATTAGAACCTTGGTCGATTCGACTATTCTTTCGTGCAACATCGTGGCCAGCTTGTGGTACTCAATTATTTTATTGCGATAACCGAGGGGTGTGATATCGATCTGCACTGGGTACGTGCTGGCGGTTGCAGTCAGAAAGGAATTCCACAACTGGCAAACTTTCTGACATGGCACCTGCTGGATTGGGCTGAGGAAGGAGAAGATCTCATGCATAATATGCAACGGAAGCTGAGCCGTGGTCGGATTGCCCATCAGGTTAAACTGATCGCTGTCCGAAAATACCGAACCGTCAGCCACAGTGGCAGACGAGACCGCTTCACAAGACAGACACTTTTCCGCCATTTTTGTAAGAATTCTCTCCTGAAAGCCATAAAAAGTTACGAGTGAGCCAGGAAAAAATTACTGTATAACAGCCAGTACCTATTGCATTTTAACAGTAAAATGGTTTCACAATGAATACTCCACTGCAACAGTATCGCACAGAGGCGCTCAGAAATTCGGAGTGCATCAATTAATGCAGACCACAGACGTAGCCAAAAGCTTGCAAAACGTTCAGCTTCGGATCGGTACGTCCACGAGAACTCCCCAAGTTACTCAACTTACAATATGATTAGGCGCCAACGGTTCCTCCTTGCTACAACTGTAAAACAATCGGCCTCCCTCGAGTTTCATGCCCATTGTATGATCCGTTTCCCGATTCCAGATTTTCAGGAATCCAGCTTCCGAGAACTGTTCCAGAAGACCGGACGTCAGTTTCCCCAGGTCCCCAGATTTGGGAAGTTCAAAATCGTACTCAAAGTACTCGCGTAAAATATCGGATCCAGACAGCTTCTTCGCATGGAGACTCCGCACCGCATCCACTGGTACCACTTTCTCCACCACTGTTTCACCAATGCTGATTCGAACAAACGCGATATGAAACAAAGAGCTAGCCAAGAATTTTGCGCGGTACCAGCGCCAAGGTAGATCGGGAGCAGACTGGTACAGCGCTTCCACAGCGTCTCCGATTTTGTGGTCATACAGATCGTCGTATTCGTCGTCGTCGTCCTCATCGGGAAATATTCGATGATTGGCACACTGATCTAATGGGACGAAATCCATGTTGTGGCCGGGGTAGCGGAAATCGACAAAAAGTCCGTTGGACGCTTTGCTGCAAATCATTCCTCGACGCACCAGACCATTTTCATCCGTCACGTCCACGCCATTGACGCGCTATCCTCATTTTACGGTACTTCCGGTCTATACGTACGTTTGTCCTGTGTTCGAGTGTCCTTAGTATGGCATGGTGAATGATGTGCTTTATGTGCTGTAGAGTTGTTTGTCTGTTGTACGAATTTCTCTGTTCTGTACCTGTCGATTGATCGCTATCTGTACAAGCGATCTGCGCCTGCGTTTTCACTTTTGATGTGAACAGTTAGTCTTGAAATGCGTCAGATGGATGACGGCTGATTAAAAGCAGAGAAGAGCTTTGATCGCCTTTGTTCGTTTGCAACACACAGTATCAAGATTCAGGGAAGTAGGAAGATTCTACGAGACAGGGATTCACAGTAACATCGATAGAGCTCTACCAGTGAGTTAGAACGGAAGTGGAATCCTGTTTGTGCATCAGGTTTTGTCTTGCTGCATGTGGGTTCCGCGTCACCACACCAATATGGGACTGGATTTCCCTTGAAAAACATTACGTCGATTTCTCAGAAATCCCGGAATGGCTTAATCTTAATAATCACAATTACCGTGAATAAACTATCGAGAGCAATGATGACTGTGACATCCAATTCAGCAAAGAAAATACTTTGGAAGTACTTCTACTGCGGAAAGCGTTTGAATTCGCAAAAACAGTCATGTTGTGACTCACTGCCCGGCCTGCAGCTATTCGTCTCTTGATTCACGTGCCCACTGCCACGCCTCTGTCCACCTGATGCACACGTAAACCGATATGTACACGACCGTTCTCCGTACAGTCTGTTGCTTGTGCGGTTAGGAGGGTACGTAAATGTATCCACAAAGTTCGCCCAGACTTTAAGCATACAGTATAAAGCTGTATAAAGGTTGGCTTTATCATAATTGCAACTGTTTGGAGGGGTGCTAATCCAGATGCTAAGTGGTAGTCTACTGTACGAACCATAGCCAATTTCCAGATTATGCCGGTCATGGCAACATACGGCATTTCAAAAATCTACAAAAAAGCCGACACTTGACGGTTGAAATCCAGGGTAATCTACAGGCTCAGAGCGTAACCTGCCGAACTATTTGCGCCGATTCGAAATTACATTATCGAGCTATCGAGCCTATCACAACGGAATCTCCGGTGACCTTTGCGATATCTGGATCTTCCGCGTTTTTTAAGACTGGGTTTCCATTAGTGCCATTGCATCAAATTGTCAAGCGATGCGTTGTAAAGTTTATGTGCTCACCAGTCTTCGGATACTAGAATTTGGACAAAGTAGTGTTGATTCATTGGAAGAAGCAGCCCTGACCAGTCTACCCACTTTCCAATTACTAGCGCTGGATTATGAGATTCAGGCTCCATTTGGCTTCGTGACCTTTTAATTATGATTAACCGTATTAAATCACCGAGAAAAAATGGGGAAGACTACACAAGACACACATATGGGAATGTTGGAAGTATACCGTATACGTATTCAAAACGGGACATTTTTGTTCCAGTGGACTGTGACTAAAGCACGGAAATGAGCAACACCGAAGGAACATTTGCCTCAAATGTGCAGTGTTGATGTTTTGTGTCTGGTTATTATAATTAAGTTTCTTGTTTCTCAAAATCATCAGCAGATGAAAGCTGTTTCTCATATTACGCGGTTTCTGCGTTGGGCCGTTTATGAATGCTACTTTTTTGTGCTTGAAGTCGTTTGTTTGCATTGCATTTTTGCGTTTTCTTGACTTCGCGGTTGTTGTATTGTGTTTCATATGTGTTTGGTGATCTTGTGGTTTGATGGAGGAGTCAAATGCGATATCCAGATCGACCGCTTTCATTAAGCATCGCATTAGTTTGGCTGTTGTTAAGGGAAATGCCGCTTCTGTTTTGGGCACACTGCCCACACGTTCCGTGGTTTCAGATAACGATTTTGGTTGTTTCTTTAACGTTTAATTTCGAATTTTTAGCAGTATCTGTGCGCTGGCTCTCTGTCTTGCTGCGGCTTTTGCCAATAAAGACGTACAATGCGATATGCATTTTCCTCTTTACTGTGCCTCGTAAATCTTTAAGAAATAAAATAATACTTCAAAAAGTACAAAAGAAGATCCATAAATGTTAGACTTAGTTCTGGCCGGAATTATGTCACCAATTAATGGAAATCGTAATCAGGATGTTCGGAACGAGCTACAACGGTGTACGATCCTCCCACAAATAATCGGTCAGTTGAGTTCAGAAGACCTCGGAGATTCCTTCTTTGATCTCTTCGTGGCACTGCACCGTGAAAGCACGATTTTTGTGGCGATGGAAATCTGTTTTAAATGTTCCAGAAGTAGAAAGAGCGACATATTTTTTGGGAACGAACTATATATATTAATCGATAGTGCTTATCATCTCTGAGTAAATGTTATTAAGTAATGTGCATCGGTTGGTAAATGTGTAGCACCAATGACCAATCACTTTCCAATGCTTGGATACATTTTGGCTAAATAAACAGTTGATTGAAAACTTGGTTTACTTTCACCACCTCGCGATCGACAACGTGAGTTGAGTTTTTAGGCATGCATATAGATATATAATTATGCAAAGCTGAAGCTCGAGCCCATTCGGCCCAGTGCTTTGCTGTCTTCCGTAAACTATGTGTAAGATTCTGCTAGTAGTGTTGTGGCCTTTTTTTAACCAGACTTCGGAATGACCTTGCAAGAATTGAAATCAAATAAACTCCGTTCTTCATGCGGTGCAGATACTGTCAAACTTCCGGCGGAATAATTAAATATAAAGAAATCGTTCCATACTTGTTCTTGCACATAGCACAGATCTACTGTAGTTCGTTTAACGGAAAATATTGGACAAATTTACGGCCACTATCCATTGGATCCCAAAGTGCGGCCGGTCGCCGAATAACCAGCAAGCACACCTAAAACGCTAAGCTGAAATATTACGCTTAGCCCACAATCCAGTCGAGTATGCGTCAGCTTGTGCCAAATAGAAATTTCCAGCGATTGGCTGTCCAAGATTGTTTTGCTGCATAAAGCTTCTCATGTCAAAGCGCAGGCGTTCAGACATGTCTGGAGTAGATACCAACGGCGGAATCGTCAATGGACCATTCTGGGGAAATACCAAGAATGTGTAGCGATGAAAACCTACCATTTCCACATCCTATAAAAACCTTCTCATGGGAAGCTCAAACGTGAGGTTTATGTACCGGAATTTGGCCAGGGCCCACTTCCCATGTATGAAGCATATGGACGCCCACGGTTCACATCGTTACCCGGTATGTCATACGCTAACCAATGCAAAAACGAACCGAGCGATCGATCCGCTGCGTCAGGGACATCCAAATCTGCAGGATGCTTTTTTGACGATTGTTTTATTTTTTCGAGTATTTCGGGATACCGACCTATCTCCACAAGGGTGTGCAGCTGATTATCTGACTTCGCCACCCAGCTCACTTTTGGCTGGTTGATAACCTGCACTGGCATCACCTCGTTCCCAAGCTTAGCGCAGACATTGCCATCGTATTCAACCTATGGAAACATTCGGCCTTGCAGTATTTTGTTAGCATAACCTTCAGGATCACAGAAATGATGAAATTATTCAATTTTGAACGTAGCACTTATTTTATCCCGTTACCTGGACATATCAATGCAATTCTACATTTAATTACAAAAGTCGTTTTGTCATTTTTACAGTTGCCAATTAGAACAGTTTTTACTGTGTATACGTATATATATTAATTTCTGAACATTGTACAAATGACTCGTTGTACACTAGAAACGGTGCAATGATATCAACAGTAACAGGTGTGGACAAGCTTACGAACCGTTAAAATTTCTTTCGGGGCATGATCAATTGCATCCGGCACAATCCGACTGTACGCGAATGCTGTGGATACCTTCTTGCATCCCACTTCTCCCTTGCTGCAGCCAAGGTCACCGTGGTCATGCGAGTCAATACAGCCAGTGCTGCAGGTGCTTGCAGATTGTGCCATTATGCGAAACTTTGCAATATGCGATCATATAATGCGAATATCTTCGTGGGAATGCAGTGCATACTATACAGCTAAATTATTAACAAATCATCGGTACTAACTACTGATGAACTGGGGCAGTTTACGCCTGACAGATTCTAACGCGTATGCCGTTGCGCTGACAGGTACAATGTAGAGTTATCTCCAATTATTACATATAACTGCAATCTGCATCATATCTAATCCTTTATCGGGAACGACACACAGTATTCGGTACACTTTAAAAAATCGCGTGGTTCGATCTTCTTATTGCAGTCTTTTATTCTAACCACGGTTTTCAAATGCCGAAAAGAGTTCACTGCCCTTGTGTATAGTTCTACCATTTTGTTGAACCAGACTTCAAACTGAACTTGCATACAACGCTTTTTATTGTAAGCTTTCGTTATAACAGAGCTTAAAATCAGTTAAACGGATAGCATGCGTTATTCATACAATTCTGCAAAAAGCCGTACTTCGAAGTAGAATATATGTTCTCGCACGTGCAATACTATTTATTTATGTACAATTTACTAATGTTGTTGTTAACAGTTTCTTACGCGATATGCAGAACGTGCTAACAGGGCTTAAAAAATGTTTGTGTATGTAACAGGAAAGATCGACTCTGTCACGTGGCGTGTTTATATTACAACAAAACTGGATTGATTGTCGATGAAGAGTCCGGGGAGTCGGTCTCATGACTCTCATCCACAAAGAGGAACGCCTAAAATGCGGTGATTAATACTCGTTTGGATACACAAAGTATATGGTACATACATAGTAGCAAAAGTTAAGAAATAGCCGACATTTCAGCGGTTTACAAAACTTAATGATGTCGAAATACGCATATACGCATATATACGCACAGAGTGGCAATTTCGCGGGTACCTGGAATGGTCTCGGGACATTCTGCTGTTATGCCGCTGCCACTACATACGCACCATCCCCTGTCATTTCCTCCCGATGAGCTTCCGCTGGCGGAAACACATTTGGGGTTATCCTTCTTTCTGCCACAAAACGCTTGACTTGCGCCGATTATCCCTCCACTGGCACACTTGGACAATGAGCATTCGGAATCCTGGCGACAAAAGGGTTTAGCGCTCTTAGGAATGAAGCAGTTTCGCGCGTCCGTCATGGTCGCGACTGCAATCCAAGCAAACCACTGCAGCGAAAAAAAAGCCCTAGCTGTCGTTGCATGACGATGAATTGATATTATAAAATTGCTACGGCTGGCTTCAGTAAGGTTTAAAAGATTGGTAACCAGCCAAGCTGGAATCAGACTATCAATTATGTACTGTATATGTGCCAGGCATCCTGTGATCGACAAAATATCTTACGGCAAAATATTTTGAGAAAAGCGAATTAATCTTCAGGCCATGTACGCCAGGTCAAGTTTTTCTGGTAAAACAAGCGTAACTGCCAAAGTGATCATTAACGCAGCACCAATAGCTTATATTTACTATTTATACAGAGATGTTTACTGTTTATCCAGATATGTATGTCGCAGACATTATGGGACTAACAAAAACATCTACGGTAGAGAGATAAAACATCTTGATAAATTACGCATCTCTAGATTCATACATTCTACGTGTCGGATTTCGGGGAATTGTCTATACTTTTGGAAAGAAAAATATCTGCCTTAGTTAACTTGATGCTAACGGTTAATTCAAGATCGCACACAAACATGTCGTATATTTTTCGAAAGAGGAACAATTGCTGCCCTTTGTACGGGAAGCGCATGGCTCGAAATCCATGTTGTACCAAAAGCGTTCGTTACGTCCAGTCATAACTTCTAACTGGGTTCTTAGGGTATGTCCTTCCTTGAGGTCAAATATCTTATTGAGGAGCAACAGTAATCACAAACCTGCTATCTGCAGTGCCCTATCTGCAGTGCCAGTGTACTTCTGTACGAGAATCGGTAGGAACCCAGCTTGCGCTATACATTTTTTTTAATGACGAGTTCCAAAAACTAAAATGGTGTGTAGCTAGCATTACAGTACAGACTTCTTGAAGTATTATAAGTGTTGTGCGTAGTATTACTCTGGCTATTGTGAAACACTAAAAGCGTTAAAATCCGCTGAGAAATATTCAAAGCGGTCGTTCTGCGGGTCACCTTATAAAGGATGAATTCTTAATGCAGCAGTTTTATTAGTTTTATAGATAATTTGTCTGTTCTACTTTTGTTCGGACGTCACTTCAACCAACCGGTCGCCGAATCGTCAACAAGCATCTTTAAAACTAACTAAATATTACGTTTAGCCCAGAATTCAGTCGCGCATGCATCAGCTTGCGCCAAATAGAAGTTTCCAGCGATTGGCAGTCCAAGATTGTTTTGCCGAATAAAACTCCTCATGTCGAAGCGCAGACGTTCAGACATGTCAGGAGTAGGTACCAGCGGCGGAATCGTCAACGGACCGTTCTGGGGAAATATCAAGAACACGTACCGATGAAAACCTACATTTCCGAAATCCTAAAATGAAAAAATTCTCCTGGAAAACACTTATACACAAAGTTACTGTACCGGAATCTGGGAACGGCGCACCATGTAAGCAGCATATTCACGCCCACGAGCCACATCGTTACCGGGTACGTCATACGTTAACCAATGCAAAACTGAACGGAGCGAGTGATCCGTTGTGCTAGGGGCATCCAAATCTGCAAGAATAATCTGTTTTTACAGTTGTTTTATTTTCGAGGATTTTGGGATACCGACCCAATTCCACAAGAGTGTACAGCTGATTATTTGACTTCGCCACCCAGCAAACTTTTGGCTGTTTAATGACCTGCGCTGGCTGCAGCTCCTTCCCCGGTTCGACGCACACGTTGTGATCGTATGTAATCTATGGAAATATATAGCAGCTTTGTAGTCAGTGCATACTTTGTTAACATTAACTTCCGGTTTTTCATAACTGATCATGAATGAATTATTACTCAGCTGTTACGGAAATGTCAATGCATTTCAAATTTAACTCTGAACGCGTTTTTATTATTACATCAGCCGATTAAAAGTATTTTTACTGTATTTATGAATACATATGCATGTCAGTTCTGGGTGTTGCGCAAATACAGTATACCGTATGTACCATTTTGTAAATTATCTACAATATTCGTTAAATTTATGGAAACCAGATTAAACAGCAAAATTTCCCTGAAGTCCGCATAGTTGAAGAGCAACGCATTTTTGAACAGCCGAAACCATCTATTCGTGTACTACAGAAGCGGTCGAAAAAAATTAATATATACATCCGAAGTTATGAACTACAAACAGGTCTGTAACTGTAAATTACGAACCGTTAAAATGTCTTCCGGGGCATGGTCAACTGCATCCGGCACAATTTGACTGTCACTGAAGAATGTGGATACATTCTTGCATCCTACTCCTCCCTTGCTACAGCTAGCGCTGAACTTGTCTGCAGATTGTGCCATTTTGCTAAATTTACTGCAAAAATCTTCAGAAATGTTAGGATATACAATCGAACAGCGGAATTATCAATATTAAAACTAATGTACTGATGCAAGAAATGAAACCAGCTGTTGTAGGCGTAACAAACTGTAACAAAGTATACGTATACTATTTGCGTGCTGAGTAGAGCAGGGCAATCTTTCCGTAGACAGCGTTCGGTAAGCTTGAGAAAAAGCCCGTAGTTCGATGTTTTCATTTGCATTTTGCATTCTCTATTTGCTCACGAGATATTATGCTTGAATTATCTAAATGCTGACACATCAGTTATTCAAATCAAGGACCCATTATAGTCTGGCTACGCCTTGAGAAATTATTGAGCAATTTGTATTGCGAACGACCAGTTTGGAAATTCGGTTGAATCCACTGTGACGTTTGAAGAGCCATGAAAGGTCGAACCGCCTATAATGTTGCACAACTACCGTGCCATATAAAAGTTTGCAAGGGGACTAGAAACACGAATAAAAAACTAATTAATAACAATTACTTATATAAATGTATATTAATACAAGTGCTTTAGAACAGTGAAGTATGTTTTTAAATAATTCGAGTCTCCGTGTTACAATACTCGTAACAGTTCTTTGCTAATTTTTTTAATTCGGCAAAAGGCGCCACAATAGTGACAAAAGGACGACGCTATAAAACCGATGCGACAGGGATGCAGATGCAGCAGTATAATAACTTCCAAAATTGGCGTACCATTGCCGGCATAATGCATTGCGTCAAGGCGGTCAAGCTACTAACTTGTTAATAACAATAATAATATAATCCCTATAATCGTGGTACGCTAATAATAACAACAATAACAGATGAGAAGATGCTGTTGGAAGCCTGTTGCACATTATTAGTGCACATACAGTTAACAGTAGTCTGTATCTAACAAGCTAAGTATTTTATTTGTGCCGCTCGCAGACTCGCAGTAATCGATTTCCGTCCACCGTATCGGCGCTTCCCTCTGGTGCATTACGTAACCGTCTAAGCATTACAGTACTTGCTTTTTACCTGGCTATGAGACTAGCTAGCTAGACGCTAGAAAGTAAAAATCAATGCGTAAAGGAGACTGGTCGGATATGCCTAATATCCAGGCTGCAGCTGATCAAATTTCTCCAATATCACCGTTAAAGATTTTACTGTGTTTTTCCAAAAGGTTTTTACTGTTCTGTTTGACTGAGCGTTTGTCGATATCACTTTGGCTTACGGATTACTCTCCACAAGTTGCGAAAACGCTACTGGATCTCCATTTACAACACGTTACGTCGGTTACGATAAACCGAATGGTATGTGTCGCTACTGTTTTTATTGCACGTTTGTCTTTGAAATAACCGAACGAACAAGCCCTGCGATAAGAATTTATTGTGGTTTTACGAAAGCAGAATTGGTCAGTGATTGACGATTACGGGATTACAAACCGCGCGAACTGTTTTAACGCACATTTATCTGTAATGCTGTATTTTGCAGTGTTTGGCCATTTACAAGCGATCGGTGTGGTCGTGACACGGACGAGAAAAGAACAGGTAAAAGAAAAAAGTACTTAGTTCGGGCGGATCCTGTTTAGCTTGGTGGTACAGGTACTTGATGTGATATGCGGGCTGCGCACTGTCAGCGAACTAGACGGGGTTCGTTGAGAGGGGTGAGCAGCTGCAGTTCCGTTGCACAGGCGTCAGTGTACGCTCAATGGGCTGTGTCTCGCGTTTGCGACGTGATCAGGTGGTTTTTCTCGAAAGCTTGGTCGAGTGGTTGAGTAGTTGAATTTTGTGGAATTTGTGAGAATTTGGTCGGGTGTGAATCGGAAATCTGCCGTAAGGTTAGTACGATTTTTGTGAAAATAATTGCATTTGAGCGATTTGGGGAAAAAACCCGTTTGATTTCGGAGAATTATGGTGAATTTGCTTTTTGTTTGTTTTTCATTTTACTGTTATAATTTAAAGTTTTCTCCTCAAATCGACATTACGCCCAGCTGCGCGTGTTTATTAAAATTGTCGATTGAATTCCATTTTTAATGTGGATTTTTGAATTAAGAAGATTGATTTCTTTTGTAAATAGATGTGACTTTTTGGAATAAACCCCAGTCGTTTGAGTGTTTTTGGAATTTACAGTTAGGGAAATTGTGTTTATGATTGAGGAAAAATTTCTATTTGCTAAAATGCCATTTGGAAATTTTAATGTTGGGTCATGCGATATTTATCATTTTATTAAGCGAAAGTGTCAGCTACTTCGAAATATTCGAGTTTTCGTTTTAAGACTTTTTGCTTCCTTCCTCGGTGTTTTCTATGTTTCGGGAGCATAGAAGTTAATCGATTTTCCGATGTTGATCTTACTTTCGCTTTTCCTGTAACAACTAGGCTGTCAAGCAGCTGTAATT
>JAQGAU010002317.1:0-15905 GCA_034698045.1 Paramacrobiotus richtersi
AAAAGTTACTCACCTGGCATTAAAAATATCACTCCGATCACCATGGTCAGTGCGTAACCACGATACGGCTCATCGTGCTTGCCATAACCTTTGCCGAAATAGTGAGTACCCGGGATGATGTTGTCACGACACAAACCCTACGAAATTTCCAAATACGTGATTTTCTCCTTCTTACCAAATTCAGGTATGTAACTAGACGTTCGCTGTTTGCGAGCACTGCAGCTGATGGACCGAAATGAGCAGCGGATCATTAAAAGTATTACAGATTCCGCAAAAAAGTTAAGGTTTACTTGAACGGTATTTTGTTATCCATAGTGTACACACTAAAACTGACGTGGTTAGAAAGACTTTCCTTTGATGCTTCTATATTATATTAGCAGTTGCTAAATTGTGTCTGTTTTTAATTTCTGAATCTATCGAAACAAAGCCCAAAATGCTCAGGTTCATTGTCAGAAACTACCAACTGCAGCAAACCTGGAAGACTTTGGGAGCAAAGTGGATACAGCCGATTGCTGTGCTGATAGTGGAGGCAATTGCTGCCGCATAGATAATCGGCTCCCAGTGTCCAATAATGCCCATAATCTGCGAAATAACACCATTGTCTGTGCGTTTCTTGACATCTGGTTTACGATGAAACGACAGAATTTCAGACAAGTCAACGACAGTTAAATTGAATTTTTTGTACCTCCATATTGTTGATCATTCCATGCTTGCATTTCATCTCATATTGACAGGCTGTCAGGTTTCCGTACTGCAGCATATCGTCTACACTTCCGCTGGCATGTCGCAATGTCACGGAAGCTGATACCCATCCCAAAATCAAGTAGACGATGGCTGGGACCACGGTGCCCAAAATTGCGCCTAAATTGTAAATGTATGACGGTCACCATGGTACATTATAATAATCTTTAAAATACATCAGATACGCTTTATCTGTCAGAGTACCAGTACTGTAGTGCCGTCAGCACCCCCCGATTACAGCTACGCAGAAAAACAAATTAAACTGTGCTTAAAAAAGACTATCGTGTAGGTCTCAAACGATTGTATACAAAATTACTGAACTACAAATGCACAGCTTAACAAATTAAATAATTTACAAATACAGAAATGCACTGAATAGGTACATACCTCACCTAAAAATGGTGAAAAAGAACAATAAAAATTGCACATTCAAAAATATACGCAGACAATATATAGAAAAATATCGATCAAAATCAAATCCAGTCACAGCTTATGTTATGAAAGCTTGATCAGTACCAGAACAATATTCGTATGTTTGTTACCTTTAGGTATTCCACCGGCGGGATCCTTGAGGTCACCCGTAATAGACGTGCCGGCCAAAATGCCGCTAAGGGACGGAAAGAACACAGCGAACACTGCCATAAAGTCTTGAGGGCCAAACTGATCCGTCTGAAATGCCGGCTTGAAATTCTCCCAAAACAAAGGTCCCGAATAACCGACAAAGCCCCGCGCTTGGTCTTCTTCATTAGGGGCAATGAACGAGCCAATAATTCTGTAATTCACCGTAAAATACTATTAGCAACAGTTCTTGAATTCCAGTATACATTGAATTTCCCAAAAATGTTAATAGTCGCTAGTCCTGCATTACACGATGATATTCTTTTCCGCTCATAAAACAAGTTGTCAAATACTTCCACACCCTTATTGTGTTCATCACAGTAGTTGTTATAATATTATAGCCATTTACTTTTTTATTTTCTATGAGCTCTGTCATTAAGTATATCACCATGTGCGCACTAAAACAACGAAACGGCTGACATTCAAAAGGTTTAAACGGTGGAACTGATACAAACATTAGTTTCATATATGCGGTACAGTGACTGAAGCCACTGCTCTACGATGTTTAACGGAAAATCCATCATGTTTGCGGCACCTGCTTTGTTATGGTTGTCGTTTAAAAACAGACTTTACAGACAAGTATGCCGGTTTCCGCTCACATTCTCTCCTACCCTCCACCAGATACATAAATCTTCTCACGACATACAGGTTTCCTGCACCTTTTTGCTTGATTCAGTACTTCAACTAACTCACTTAGATTAAGTAATAAATAACCTAAATAACTTTACTTCCGCGTTTCAACCCTATATTGAGGACTAAGGAAGCCATTTAAAAAGAGTTGCTCTCTTACCATTGTAAGATTACGTTGTGGTACAGTTACAAACGAACTTACACGTCACCAACACCGATCAGAAGCAGCACGAGGCATACCCATTTGACCTGTAAAATAAAAAAACAATATCACCCATGAGCACTCGTAGTTAACTGGACGTGTCCCGCATAACCCGGATGTTCTCCTACCCTCGAAGCGATCACCATGCCCAGGAGCGCGAAACCAGTCAGCGCAACAATGGCCAGCACGGCTACGATGCGTGTGTCATCCACACGGTTAATCATGTGTAGGTTCGATTTCTGTAATCAGTGAAGAGGGTCAGGGTCGCGCACAACCGTAAAGGGAATCTGATTCTGCATTCAACAAACAGTTACAAACTGGATATGCTCTTACGGTTAAAAGGTTTGTAACCAGTTCGGCAAAGCCCTGTATGTTCAGGGCGACGTTGATTATATTGGCCAGTGTTATGATAACACCTGAAAACAGAAATCTTGCTGGAAAACAACTCGAGCACAACAGAAGCTACTTTACAAACTCTTTATTAGATGAAGGGTGCAGTGCGGTAATAAACGTCTCTACGTACCGATGGCAGCTCCGAACTGCGGACCAAGGCTTCGCGCCATCATGAAATACGTGCCACCGACTATAAAAGAAATTCGTATTAATGAGATCATTTAAAATAGTCAGCAATATGACCGGTTTGAAGCTTGCATATGGGATTCATTAAGAAATCGTTATGTTCAGTTGGACACTTCTCTTCTCAAAAAATCATTAGCCACTAACGCTTACGTAAATGGAACAAGAATAATCTGAACCGGCGAAATGATTCTCACAAATTCACAATCAGGTAAATTGTTCATCCTAAACCTTAGCTAACAATAACAATAAGCCTTACTTCCAACTTCTCCATTGGTAGTAATGGCTGACATGGACAAAATGGTTAGCAGCGCAAGTGCTAGTGTTATCAGCACAATCACCGTATATAAACCTGAAAGTACCAGACTTCAAAGCCCGAGTAAATCCCATTTCTCCAATGTTCTTTACCCATTCCGGCTTGGGCGGTTATCCAGGCTAAACGCAAAAACAACTGCACGGCCCACATGTCCTGCATGGTCCATAACTGAAAAAAAAAGATAATGTCGAATGTACAGCTGCCATATGCCTTCTTCTCGCAGTCCCGTTTACTAAATATTGCAGAATCTACCATAAAATTCACAAATTGCGATTCATAAGTCTGAAAATTTTCAGCAATAGCTTCTGGGTTGCGAAGTTTCGTGAAGTTAGGGGACGATATTTGGCTAACGACTGCCTAAAATATTGCATTCTTTATCGCTGTTGGGTCAAAGAGTGATGCTCTTCAATCCCGAACGGAACAAGTTAGAATTACTACTTATTCACAAAAAAATGCACGACACATGCCTGTCACTTGACTATGGAAATCCATTTGTTACTATCCTCACTCAAACGTAAGTACAGAGTATTATATTTTGTTTATATGAGTATTACATTGCTACACCGGTAAATCAGCTCACCACAACGCCTTGAATCCAACCCAGCTTGCCGTCCTCGTCAACGAAAGTTTCGTTTCCGGTCTGTCGGACTAGTTCATCAACAGCAATTTCCTACCAAACGTACCATCCATTACGTCTTCTCTATACGCCATCTTTCGGTTACCAGCAGCTCACCTTTTCCCGACGCAGGTCGTCCAGGGTGGGACGCTTCCGGCCGCCGGCGTCTTCGTTGTAATTGAGCACGGAAGGAAGCGTTTCCAGCGGGTCAAAGCCCATGCTGAAGCGGCGCTGCATGTGCGCCGCAGCCGGCAGTTGACCGCGTACCGACATTTGGTCGAACAGCGACACGGAAGGTGCGCGGACCTTGCTCCGCCGGCGAGAGCGACGCATGTGATCTTCTTGTTCTTCATGGTAATCAGGTGGTAAGGGCTGCTCCCCTTCCGGCTCCCGATCCTGCCGACGAAAAGGTCAACATGACGCCGACGTGCAGGGTTGAGTTCCAGCATACGCAATCACATTCACGGGTGTAATAATAATAGACTATAGTTCTATAGTTTGATCTATAAATCTAATACAGTTCCAATATAAATCTAGTACAATTATTGGTCTGTTTTCGTTTTCTACGCATTTATGGTGTTGTTGGTGCTCATGTTGGTAACAGTCCATGTACTCGTATCTTGGATTTGTTGGGAAATGGTTGTGTGAGAATTCGCTCGAATTGCTGCTATCCCAGGTTCCGCGTTTTATGCAGAATCTGAATTTATGCGTTGTACGATGTACACAAAATCAAATCAGATATTAGTATGACACAATAAATTCCTTACCAACAGCAGAGATCTGCAATTCATAACTGCCTGTGTATCGCACATAACACTGTATTTCTGTTACATTTTTCATTTTGTTACACAAATACAGGACTCAACAGACTTCCTGGTATGATTTTTGTTTATGGAAGTGCGCAAAACGAGAGAAAGTTTAACAGGTCAATTCAAGGGTTGTGTGTGTTCTGTAGTACCGGTGCAGTAAACATTCTTCATCTCTTACCTGATCTGATAACTCAAAACAAGGAAAACTGATTCCTTCCTGCAGGGCGGTGGCGCGTTCGGCCAGTTCGTGCTGGATGTCTTGAACGCTAATGATATGGGACTCCACAGACGAAGGAACATGACTGGAACTGCGCCGCACACCGTCACCCATGTTGTGCGAGGAAGTGATGCGGTGGAACGTGTTCATCATCCTCTCCACGGGTTTGTGCAGTGTCTCCATCATGGTCTCGCTGCCCGCAACGGGGTCACTTCCGTCCAGATGATATATATCCGGTCTCGCGGAGGCGAATTAACTTGTTAAGAGCAAATGTCACAAATCAGCGTAATATTAAGTAAAGGGTATGTTCTTCTAAAGACACCGTGCATTCTCGGCCATTAAATAACAGCGGCCCAGCAAAAAGAGAAAGTTTCCCTCTAAGGCACTAATATATCACCAGGTAGCAGTTTCATTTGACGGTCAGGTGACTTGACTCTAATAACACCCCCTGTGCTGTGCATAAATTATTATGTACAACGCACTCATCGTCCAAGAGAAACACCAGTGCTACGAAACTCATAAGGGTCTCGCACTATAATCTGGAAAATGTTTAAAAACAACCTGTATTTCAGAAACGCGAAAATCTGGGCCTATTTGATAAACAGCCACGGGCACGATGGAACTGCAAATGAGAGAGCAAAGTGTGGGTTGCTTATAATAGCCTACTGCGCAAAATTCTCGCCTTGGTCGGAGCTGCTATTAACATTTGCGTATAGGCACACATAATGAGAAATCAAACAGTTTTACCGGAAGTTTACAAACTGCAAATTTATAAACTTGCCCTGCGAAATAAAGAAAACTTGCCGTGTGATCCCTTTCGATACATAATTCATGGTCTACTGATCGTCTGCTTTTTATATTAATTTGGAAACAATTTCAAACTTACTGTCTCGATAAAATCGTTGGAAGGCAGCTGCAGACTAGGCACATCAAACGTCCCCAAAAATATGCGTTTAGACTTGTTTGGCGGACGGGTAGGCACTAATTATATAATGTACTCTTTATTACACTTCTGGTGGTTTTTTATTAATGGTCATGAAACTGTAGCTGAATCAATTAGTTTCGATGACATTTCGCGTTAAATTCCATGGTCGTGGCAGCGATTTATTAACATTTGTATAAGGAAAGATGTTCGGTGGTTTTACGTTATGCGTACCAAAGACAATTTTTACGATTCGTTTAGCTCCGTGAAATTCATCAAACGACATTATTTCTTTGATTTTCTGTGAAAACGTCATCTGATTCACCGAGAAAGTCGCATAAATTATACTGACTTCACGATGTTTTTTACGATAAAAACGGCGATCTGACTATATATGGGTCGACCAACTGACTTCTGCGTGCCTTATTTATGGAACGAATATCCGCTGGCTTGACTTAATTGTGAAACTAAAGGTGTGTTATGTAATTTATATACTGCATTCGTACAGTTATACAGATAATTAAAGTACTGGACGAATCATGCAGGTTTCTGTTTATTTGTTTACATGCAGGTTTTCCCGCTGCTTGTAATTATATTTCCCGACTAGATATGACTGCCGGCGCGGGGTCATCTTCATTTCTTTGTTCTGACTTGCGGAAACAGTTTATGTACCAAAGGAAAAGATATTACCAAGGCAGATGACCATGCATACGGTCATCTGCCTAAAAGCGAAAACCACGATATGCACAAACGGAGACCAGTTGAACGTAAAACGCCGAAACGCTACACTTCGCGAAATGACTCTGTAACTACCTGTACTCGTTTCGGAAGATATGCAGGCCACAACGACGTCGACTTCTATTTCAGGGGAAAGCGAACCGTGACGAAAAATGTGTAACACAATCGGAATATCCAAAAATTTAACAACTTTAGTTACAGGACGCGCTGCAGAAGAAACAAACGTATAAACTAACGATGTATCTTATTGTATTGTATAGCAAGATTCTGACTCACACGATGAGAACGCACAGTTGTCCCACTCAGCAACACGGTAAATAAATTTCTGTTTCAGAAAAAATTGAACTAGGTAAAACTCTTTAAACGACAAGAAAATTTCGAAAACCCGCAAAAGTTTCCGTAAGCACTAATAAAAATTAATGCTAGAACTCGGATAAAAATTACTCTGTAATTAGAGTGCATACAATCAAAGAATGCATCAGTCGCAGACTGAAAAGGCACGGCATTCAAATTTGAAACATCTGTGTCTCTAAATAAAAGGATAAAAGAACTCCAAACGCTCTTCAAGAGCAAAATTAACATTTTCGTCCGGAAGACTATCCGGGCAAAAATTAACAGTAGTAAGTGAGGACGTTCTCCTGGTTGCCACGAATCAGCAGCGTTGGCGGTAGACCGGACGTCATCATGTCCAAAATGGCCAAGTACAACGTTGCTGCACGATTTTGCTTCGGCAACGGCATCGTAATCACGTTCAGTACTGAATCCGATGAATGCTCACGTAACAATTCATGCAGCCTATAAAATTAATTTTATGTGCTGAAACGCTATAAATTTCTTACTTTCGTATGTCAATGCAACAAACACAACGACATGAAAAGGAAAGAAAGAATGTTGCAGTTTTTTGTATCATTATCTATGTTATTACTCTTACATACACGCAATGACGAAGAATGCAGAATATCAATTAACGCCGAATTATTTCTCTCGTTTTCCGTACCTGATACTTCGGACAGTTCGCTTCCCGTACTCTAACATATCCGATTCCATAATCGTCGCTGGTCCTGGTGATCGAATCCTAGCGCTCATATTTTCGTACTTGTACTTGAAAATCAATTTGTTGAACTCCTCCATACTGGAAAAAGATCAAGAAACCAATATACCATTTTGGAGCCGGAACTCGTTTTTTTGGCTTTACAGCAAATCTAACAGTTTTGTCTTAACCATCGACGTATCTATTCTGTAAAAGTCAAGGTTGCAATAAACACCTTATTTACCGAGACACTAAATCATACCTTTCCTGTGACGGCGTCGTATCAATGTCTACGGCCACCACGTCGATGACACTGATGCGGAATTTATCCAACAACTGCAGCATGTTGTAGCGGGCTGTTTCGGCATTGTCATCCGGTCCAATTAAACAGAATACTTTTAATTTGCATCCTGTCCAGGGACTTTTTTTAATCATTAAATACGGGACCAGGAGGGTTAAGCCTGTAAAATAAATACACAAAAAACATTTGAATCACAAGGTCAAGAATATATTATGTGGCGTCAACACATTATTATGTATAATTATATCCATTTGTTTTTGTTTTTCCGACGTGATAGCGCTGATGTCCGCATTCGGAAGTATTTAATTTTCTAAAATTTGTGTATTCCTGAAATTTTGCAACGCACCTCCATCATCATACAGCCACCAGACATGTACTTCGCCGACAATTCGTTTCTTCTTTCCTGGTTCCAGTTTCTCGGCTAACTCCACTCTGGCTCTCAGCACAGGATCATCAGTTGGTTTCACTTCCAGTGGGATTGCTGGAATTTTATCTGGTTCGGTATCGTCGATACCTTCCGCTATTCAACAAGTAACAGCTTAATGTTACCGAACTATCCCAATAAAACAACAAGGACTTACTAGACTGTGCAGAGATATTGTTATCAGTCACCAACTGCTCGAAATTAATCACGTCACCGATATCGAATCCGTCTCGAGCATGACTGAAAATCAGATCCTTATAACAGTGCTAGTGGAACTCAATTCGCAATTCATAAGTACCATAAAAAATGATATCTGAAGAAAAAGGCACCTACAATAAAATAACGGCACGCCTTGAATCGAACGCGTAATGGATGACATTGATGTACTCCTCCATGGAATCTTCATTCCAGTTAGTCCAGTTGCGATGGTAGCCCATCATAACGATATTCGGACGCAGCTTGCCCAGTCCAGAAGTCTGAATTAATGCTCGAATGCCTTCTTCCGTATCCGTCGCCGCATAGATCTCGTAGAATGCACGGATTTTTCGCCGGAAAAACCATTTGTATGTTTCTTGTTCCAAAGTTGATCGATCGGCAATTGGTTCGTGCTAAAATAATTATAAAGACCACAGTAAAAAAACGCAATGCTTCCCGTTTTGTTCGAATTAAGCTAATAGGTTCTCCATTTTTTATTTTTTGTTCGGAGCCCATACACTACGAAACCGCTACACACATATACACAGGAATTTCACAGTAAAAGCTAATCATTTGGTACTGCAGCTGTTAAGAAACATTTCAAAGACGATAATTATACTCACAACCATCACATGTCCGCAGACAAGCAGTCCAGTTCCGCGTGTTATGGCATTCGCCATATACACCAGAGCCGGGCGGACACAGGGCAGTCCCGTCAAAACGAGGATCTGTGGCCGGTATGTTTTCACATGCTCCGGCGTTTTCTGCAGCTTTAACGTATCCGTCAAAGCGGCACGGTAAATGTTGGCTTGAGCGGAAGTGCCCCAGTTCACTTGGGGTTTCTTATAGTAGACAAATAACCACACCAGTCCTGCAAAATGAATAATTCCCGTTAGAACAGATTACGCTATCCTGCCATCCGGTGTATCGTTAATTATATCAATTTGCTTGATTATGGATAAAGGCGTGCTCTTTTATTGATCTGCTGCTTTTCTATACCAACTGAGTTAGCCAACTTGCTAACAAGTTCACTGTTTATTTTTGTGGTTATTTGTCACATCGTAAAACTAGTTACTGGTGTCCAAGAATTAAATTCGGTAGTGTAGTGGAATTTAGCAATGTCCAACGAAAAACCAAGTTCACTGAAAGACTTATGACAGACGTAACCGTTCATAATGTTATACTTTTCGAAAAGCAGATAGCAAATCTTTAAGTTATTTTAGTACAAAATCAATCTAGATATCTTTATTTTCGGCTCTTTGAAATAAAAAATTACCGACAGATCCGATGGCGATTATCGCCGAGCGCCAATCCAATGCAAACATGAATCCGAAGCAGACGACCGCAGTTGCCAAACTGAGCCACATGTTATAATACTTGAAAATAGGCCTCCACCCTGCAAAATAACCGTGCTACCGTGCATAAATAATCACGCCACGGATGAGATATTTCATACCGGGAGCCTGCGAGAACGAAGCATCGAATGTGGCATAATTGACCAAAGCAAATGTGGCCAGGTAACAGTTGGACACCACATTCGAAATGAACTGGAAATCGGCTGAAATAATTAAATAGCAAACATCTTGCAAATAAATGAACACTTCGGTTTTCTTGATTCACATTTCACAATTAAAGATCACTCACATGGCATCAAGAAGATCACACCAATCACCATGGTCAGCGCATAACCACGAAACGGCTCATCGTGCTTCCCGTGTCCTTTGCCAAAATAATGAATACCCGGGATTATGTTATCACGACACAAAGCCTACAAAAGGTATAGATCCGTACATTCTTCTTGTCAGCATAATAACTTTTACATACTTCGTAATAATCTCCCATAACTGCAGTTAGCCAGAACATTTGTCAACACAACTATCCACTTTGTAAAAGATAGACATTTCTTTACAGCGTAACCAAGCGGGAAACTCCCATAGATAAAGCGAATCATTCATGAAATTTGAAAGTCTTTCGCGGCATTTTTTGCGAAGCTACAGTACTAGTACAACGATTTCTGGTTCACATGAATCGATGATAATCTTCACAAGCTATAACTGCCTCGATCAGAAACCGTTTCTTAATATTTAGGTCGTCTTTTTTAAGTTATATTAGTCTTTTTCACTACTTCCTGACTCTACCAAACCAGAATTTCTAATATTCCTTTCTAGAAATTAAACAACTGCAAACCTGGAAGACTTTGGGAGCGAAGTGGATACAGCCGATTGAAGTGCTGATAGTGGAAGCAAATGCTGCCGCATAAATAATCGGTTCCCAGTGTCCAATAATGCCCATAATCTACAGCAAAAATCGTTCTCAGATGATTTCTGTTTTCTGTGATTCTAAGCTTTCTCTGCATGGAAATATCAGAGTTTTCACACTAGTAAACGACGGTTCAATCCTTTTACCTCCATATTGTTTATCGATCCGTCTTTGCAGTTCACTTCATACTGGCAGGCTGTCAAATTTCCGTGCAACATATCTTCTATATTTCCGCTGGCATGTCTTAATGTCACAGAAGCAGATACCCATCCCAAAACCAAGTAGACAATGGCTGCCACCAGAGTGGCCACAATTGTGCCTAAGTAGTTAACACAACGTCATGGTCAAATTATGAATGTCTGGAATGCTACTACATGATTTTACCCGAAACTATCAAGCCATAATTAAAAAAAAGCATAACAGGTTACTCGATAATCCATACAAACTAACAAATAATAAAAAACTTCAAATTCTAAATCGAACACCGAGGAGTAATTTTATACATGTACAGTCTGCCAGTAACAAAATACGTCAGTGACCTTTAGGTATTGCACCGGCGGGATCCTTGAGGTCGCCGGTAATCGACGTGCCGGCCAGAATGCCGCACAGGGACGGAAAAAACACTGCGAATACTGTCATAAAATCCTGAGCACCAAACCGATCCCGCTGGAAGGCGGGCTTAAAATTCTCCGTGAATAACGATCCCGAATAACCGACAAAGCCCCGCGCTTGAGCTTCTTCACCGGGAGCAATGAACGACCCAATAATTCTGTAATCCCCCACATAATACGATTAGAACAGTTTTTACAGGTTACAACTGTTAGTACGATCTTGTTATTCTTATACAGGAAGGCTTATGCCAGTACACTACGGTAATTAATCAGAATTCTGCAAAGTTCGATTCTGATTTTATTCTGTTTATCATCGAAGAGCAATTTTGCCAAGAAACACGACTTGTAGTATACCCAGTTTTCTACAGACTATAATATACTTTTACAATATATGCACGTACTCTTTCGTTAGATAAAAGTGAATTACACTTGTCATGAAAACTCAGGTTTCCACCGCTTCGATTTATGGCTGTAAATCGGGTTACACAACCAATTTTATTTCCGCGTTTCACACCTTCATATTGTAATTATGAGAAACATTTCAGAAATGTTGCCGTTAGGAATCTCTTGTGATATACCTTACAGCAATGAAATAACTTACACATCACCAACTCCGATCAAAAGCAGCATGAGGCACAGCCATTTGAGCTGTAAAATGAAAAAAAGTCCCCATGGGCATTCCAGTTAGTCGGAAGGGCACCCCACATGACCCGGATGTTCACCTACCCTGGAAGCGATCACCATGCCCAGGAGCGCGAAACCAGTCAGCACCACCATGGCTATCACGGCTACGATGCGAGTGTCATTCACGTGGTCGACCATGTGTAAGTGCGATTTCTGTAATCAACGAAAATCGTAACCGTAAGACATCCGTCAAAGGAATAACGATGTCCTTACTTGTAAAAGCATTATGACCAGTTCGGCAAAACCCTGTACGTTAAGGGACACGTTGATTGTGTTGGCCAGAGTTATGATTACCCCTGCAAAAAAACCATTGTTAACTGATCAGCCGGGGAAAAGAAGTGGTCACTTCCTCGTCTAAAGTTTAACTGGAAAATTGGGTAATAACTGTCTGCACATACCGATAGCACATCCGAACTGTGGACCAAGACTTCGCGCCATCATGAAATACGTCCCACCGACTATAAAAGAAATCATCATTAATCAAGCATACCAAAAATCTGCATCCACGGTTTGAAAGGTACATATGGATAATAATGGGGTACACTATGAAATTGTCATGTTCAAATGAGCACGTCTCTTCCCAGGACAACCTTAGTCACTACGCTAGACACATTTCCTGCGTATGCTATGTCTTTGTCTGACAATAATTTTAATGGGCATTCAGATTAAATACGTATGCAGAACTCGAATAATGTGGACCACTTCCGTCCACTTGAAATGATTTGTACTTTTTAGATACATGTTCATCTATCTATAAACTCTTTGTATTTTCATTTTCATGGTTTGTGTTTTCATTCTTTGTATTTTTTAGATCAAAGGTTGTTTCCTTAGCCTTACTGCCAATATCCCCGTTGGTAGTAATGGCTGACATGGACAAAGTGGTCAAAAGGGCAAGAATCAATGTGATCAGCACAATCACCGTATATAAACCTGAAAATGACAAGAACGCTTAAGAAATGCGAGAAATAATGAGTTTTTGCAATATTCCTCACCCATTCCGGCTTGAGCGTTCATCCAAGCTAAACGCAAGAACAGCTGCACGGCCCACATGTCTTGCAAGGTCCATAACTGCAAAAAGGCAAACGTTATCGAACAATGCGGCAGAGTTTTAACTGAACAAACTCTTGTTATCATCTGTATTTTTCTCAAGGTCCCTCTGCAGAGCAACAGCTCACAAAATACTGTACGATTCTACCTGAACTGCAGAAAAATGATATCCATAACTTGAGGCATTTTCTACACTAGCTTTTGAATTGCGCAGTTTCGTAAATTCAGGGAGCGGTACGCTATGTATGACCTTCGCCTGCAAGATTTCGCTATCTGGCCGAAAGGAAGAGTGATTCTGATTACCATGAAAACGGTCATGATTACTTCCTTACAACAGAAACTAACGACACATGTACGTCTTTTCGTCATCAAAAAAGTCCCTCAACAATTACCCTAAATTAAATGATGATTAAACCAGCTCTAATCATCCCACTTACCACAACGCCTTGGATCCACCCCAGCTTGCCGTCCACGTTAACGGAAGTTTCATTTCCGGTCTGCCTGACTAGTTCATCAACAGCGATGTCCTATCAAACGCACCATCCATCACATCTTTCATCATCTTAAGGCATCTTTCCTTTACCGCCAACTCACCTTTTCCCGACGCAGGGCATCCAGGGTGGGCCGACTCCGACCGCCGCCGGCTTCGTCATAATTCAGCGCGGAAGGAAGCGTTTCCAGTGGGTCGAAACCCATGCTAAAACGGCGCTGCATGTGCGCCGGAACCGGTATTTGACCGCGAACTGACATCTGGTCGAACACCGACACGGAAGGAGCGCGGGTCTTGCTGCGCCGGTGTGAGCGGCGCGCGTGGGCTTCTTCTTCATGGTCATGCGAGTCGGGAAGCGCGGGCAGACGCTGCTCGTCTTCCAGTTCCTCATCCTGCACACAAAGGGTCACCACATGGGACAGGGTCGATTACAGCATGCGTGGTCATCTCCACGCGTAACGTATTAATTTACATAATTGACGTAAAGGAAATGTAATTCCCATGTTAGTGCGCCTTTCTTGTTTATCGGTGAATTTAGGGTGTTCATAGCGGCAATCGTTCATTTAGTTTTGTTTAAAGAAACTGCATTGTTGCAAAAATGATAACAATGCCATGGGAGAACGTATAACGAAATTGCTGTTACGTATCTCAGAATTCTCACTTCCATTCAGAACTGTTTTCACGCCTTTATATTCTGTACACAGAACCCACACATATCTTTTTACAGGGTAGATAAACAATGATCTTTCTATTTTTAAATGAATTATTGGAACACTGTGCTTGATGGAATTTCCGCACTTCCTTTTATTTGAGACTGAATGGGTGTTAAATATCCCCCTTTTTTCTCGGCTGCTCTTTTATAAATTGAAAGTGGTTACGTAGTAGCAAAGTGATGTTCTACTGCAAAAATATTGATTTCACTCAAATGTACGCAACAACAACCCTATCTGTTTACACAGCTGCGGGCCTGCAAATCTGAAGACAAGGATAAAACCTACTCCGCTCCTGTGTCTTAGTAGTCGATAATAACAGAAAGTTACAATCCTGAATTTCCTATAAACCACATCTCGGAAACGATTTTAAGTCATAAAAAATAAATTGCACATACGCAAGAAATGCATGCTGGGTACTGTAAAATAACGCCTTTGGCAGAACAGATATTTGCATTATCAAATATGTTGGGAAAAAAGTAAATCAAGCAGGAAACTTGGCACAAATACATCTCATACCTAATAAACTTACAGACACATTAGTACGTCGGCACCTACGCACAGAGTATAACAGGGGTTTTTTTACGAAAAAACGACGATTACTGGGATACATTTGTGGTTATGGGAATGCGGCAAATCGAACTGAAGTTTTCCAGGGCAATTCGAGTTCTGCGTCTACAAATGCCGCTTACCTCATCGAACAGCTCGAAACAAGGAAAACTGATTCCCCGTTGCATAGCGGTGGCACGATCAGCCAGCTCATGCTGCAAATCTTCCACGCTGATATGGGACTCCACGGCAAACGACGCGACCTTCTTCTTGCCGTCCAGTCGCGGCGTCGTGCCCACATCCCGGAAGCTAACATGGCTGGAATTGCGCCGCACACCGCTCCCAATACTATCAGTGGAGGTGATGCGGCGCAGTGTGTTCATCATCATCTCCACGGGTTTGTGCAGTGTTTCCATCATGGTCTCGCTGCCGACGTGGAATGTACGATGCCGGCCGGGTTCGCTTCCGTCCAGATGATGACGCGATCCGGTCTTGGAGGCCTGCCGGCGAATGGGCGGCAACCGGTCATGCTCTTCATCCCCTTCCTATAATTAATCAAATTGAGCGTCATTCGTTAATGGCTTCGGTTTAGGGTATCAGTGCTATTTATTCGAAAAAACTTCACGAAAATATTTTTTCTATGGCTACTTGGATTGTTTATGGCAAACTGCAGTTAGCTATATAGCTGAAAAATTCGCTGAACACACAAGGTAATTGTTCACCGACAGTACGCTGGTGCCACACTGTTTGCAGATGTAGCGTACGTAACCTTTCAAGAAATCAGAACAAAAATTCTGTACTTTTCGTATGGTTCATTTGCATGTCTAACTCACATTTTATGCAAGGCTTGTGGGTATAATATGAAAATTTATGTTTTGCCAAGATTAAGTCCAGCAGAAGCAGATCGTCGCGGAATCACTCTTTACTGATATTCAAGACAGAATCACGAGTAAACATTCGGATATGCAGAGAACCAGGTCTATCTACTGTATGCTCTAAAACTGTGCAAAAACAGTAGTCCGCACCGGATAAAATGAGAATGAAATAACAACAGGCGTCGACCACAGTAAAAAATCACAAGAGCTGTTGATCAGTCAAAAATTTTCCCGTTATTAATCGAACCCAAATTAAACCTGGCTTGCTGTAATAATTGTAGAAAACGTGCTTAATTACCTGCTCTTCAGGAACTAACGTTTCAACAATCTGTATCTTCATTTCTC
>JAQGAU010002318.1:0-15902 GCA_034698045.1 Paramacrobiotus richtersi
AACCAACTAAAGTTGTAACAATAGAATACTACAGAAACCACTGGGCAGTTGCTAAGTACAACTGTGCATACATCACAGGTTTACTCCACTTCCGGAGGTGCCAAATATGGAAAAGTAGTCCGCTACCGAAACCCAGCGGCGATTTCGAGTTACTGTGAGAGACTTAGTTAACTTCAGCAATGCACTTCGCTTCATGATATTAGCGATATATGCGATATTTTAGGAAAGCGATATTTGCAGTCTGAGAAAAGCACAAAAAAGCCATCAGCCAGCTCTATTGACCGGGCGAGCTGGAACGTGCACAAAAAATTAGAGTCAAGGGCACCATCAGCCAGCAAAGCACGCTGGGATGCGGCATCTTGTTCGGTGACGCCCGATTACCAAATGTGCTCCGATTACAAAATAAGTGTAATGATGATCCATTCCTGCAACTCGGCCGTAAAATCTATTGCGCCGAATGTGCTTGGCCCTTGCATGAGTGGACGGTTAACGAGAACGTTGCAAGCGCAGAAAGAACTGAAGCGAAAAACGTCTCTGACACATATTTAAAGTTGTGATTAAATACGGAAGCGTGTTTAATTTTGCATTCTTACTGTGATTATGATCAAAAACGACGTTAAATGCTTGTTCATTGTGTTAAACAAGGTTAATCCTACAGTCAAATTGCGATATCCGTAATAAATGGGTCAGGCAGGTTCATCTGTCGGTATATAAACACTGGATACAGTTTCGAGAGCTGACAAGAGTCACATGAAAAACAAAAAAGGTAGAAGTAGTTCAACAATTACACATTACTGAGACCCCTTGGGGGCGAACATCCATTCGCGTACCCCAATGTTCGGGGGCCAGTTCTTAGCTGTAAACATTTTATCATACTGATCGGCGAAAGAACCAACACGAGCAAACAAACTGTTTTTCCGACCACTCTTCGCTGCATAAATCGACACAAATCTGACAACAATTCCATTAGCCTCAATAACTGTCTTCAGGTCCTCTCCGTATTCCTCGACTGTCTTATGGGGGGTGTTTTCCAGCGGGGGGATACCGTGCAGACAGAAGTCTTCCTTCTCCTTGTCCGGTTTGGCAGGGCGCTTCAGCAGCAACTTTGACGTAACGATGTCTGCCTCCGGAAAGGACGCTGGCGTCTCGCGTGTTCCACGAACCATTTTCTTTCTAGCTACAGTAGACCACGATCTCTCACTGCTCGACGGAATTTGGGGATAAGGGCTGTCGGCGCAGGGGGGAGACACTTTCCGCTCAGGTGACGACAAATCTGCTTGGCTGAGGGGGTTGGCTAGCATGGCAACGTTCTGCGGCTTTTTGGCATGACTCATCACAGGTGATCGCGATTCTCTGACTGCTCGACGGTTTGTAGGGAGAAGGGCTATCGAAGCAGAGAGGAGACGCTTTCAGTTCGGAAATCGACAAATCTTTGTGGCTCATGGGGGCGGACGCAGGGGTGGCTCCAAAAGCTGCGGCGCCCGTTTCGACGGACTCCACGGTTCTCTGCAAGGTTTCGAGTGAAGCCATGATATCGTCAGTTTTTTTCTTACTTTCCGTTAACTCGGCCTCCAGAAGAAAGACCCGGTCCTTGAGAGCCTTGTTCTCATTCTCAAGTTTCTCGATGTCAGGCAGGACTCCTTCCTCAAAGGCGTCATTGTCACTATCGAAGCGATCGGCCACCAGTATTGCCATCTTCCGAATAACGGGGATCAGTTTGGCAAAGGACCATTGTCCAGAAGACGGGTTTTCAGCGAAGAATTCTCGGATGGCGAAGACTGTCAGCTTAGGATCGTCCAAGTTAACTGAGGCTGCCATAGTATCGGGCTTTAGCTCAAATCACTGGATAAATATTGGAGGAAATAGCGTCAAAAGCGACATAACGGTAACGATTATGGCTTGTCGTAATCCGGTCCCATACATATTGTAATATTTTGTGCAAAATTTCATGAATTTCAGAACACTTGCACAATTTGAATATTACTGGATTAGATTACATAACCGTACTGAACGCTGCTGGTTTTGTGGTGCTTTCCAGCTATCCGAAAGTTGTCCTCTTGCTGCGCTATGTCACAATCCGCGCGAAGCGATTATGAGCAAACGATTCCAAAAGATGGGCTTTTTAATGCGTTAATTGTCATAGGAAAGTTCGACTAGATCTTTCGGTATATGAAGTGACGTTAGTGTTTGTTGCTCCAGAACACTTAGCTAGTGCAGCGTATATCTGCCGCCAAGTATGATGTTTACTCAATGTTTTCGATATCATGGTCGGTGCCCAGTGCGTGCCAAGCGGTTCCAATTCGTTAGACAGGAACTGTCTTTCTTGGTGAAATTGTCAACCCAAGAATGGTAGCACTCCATTCAGGTGGTCGCATGCTGTTCAAACTCTACATGCGATGTTAGAAACTGAACATTCTGTTGAAAGAATTCTTATAAAGTTTCGGAACACAAGTTTTCGAAACACAACACCCAAACATTTCATGTAATCAGTTCTCCTCTACCTAAAGTATCCTGGATATAACCGGTAATTAAGTCCCCTCTGCCTTAAGCACCCAAATCCTTACCGGCAATCAGATTGTCCCACTTGGATAGGCAGACATAAACTATCATTTAATGCTATGAAAACCGTTCATTTATGTTTCTCGAAAAAGCGCATCGTTGAAAGTGTGAACGATTACTTTTTGTCGGGGATCAAAATAGCAAGTAACAATTAGGTCAAGTACTTAGGCGTGTTTGTTGATCGAAAACTTGAGTGGATAGTCCGTACTGATATGTTGATATCAAAATGTAATAAAAGAACAAATTAAATAAATTCTGTTTTTCGTAAAGTTGATTCGAATGCCCGTTTATCGCTGGTTCAGTCGTTCGTCTACCCTCTTATGGATAACTGTTCCCCAGTCGTTGAACCAGCATCGAAGGTATCTCGGGATAAGCTTGAAAAATGTCTCCATTAATTTGCTAACACAGTTCGACTGGGAAACAAGCAAAACCATTATTATGAACGACTATCAGAACTTAAATGGGATTGTTTACAGCTGCGACGTGAAAACAAATCACTTATACTTCTTTTCAATGTGCGTTTTGGCTTAATTCCTTTTGGTCAGCAGTTCGTTTTACCTTAAGAAGCTTCCGTGTCCGCCGCTCAGTGTGTTGCAGGAAATACGCGGTCATCCGAACGACTCTTGCGGCACCCATACCCAATAACACCGGCACCAACCACTGTCTGCGGAATGACTGTTCACTGCGTCCAACTGTGGAGGAGCTGACTGTACTATGCACTGACTTAGAGTTGCTTGTTACGGCTTATCGATCACTAAACTCTACCGGAATGCTTTGGACGATGTTTGTTGGACCGATATTCCTGGGCCAAGAAAACCTGTCTCATCCTTAGCTGCTCCCTAGGTTTTAAGCACCTAAACTTTCTTGTTATTATTGTTGTTTTTTTCTTCTGGTGTTAGTTGCATACTTGTTCTCTTCAGGTTAGTTGACTGTATGATTTCTGAATATTGTGTTTTGCCATTGATACCGCTGTTTGTTGCCTCGAGTGGGCCTTGCCCCAATGCACAGGACAATAAACCACCATTATTATTATTATTATCTGGCAAGAAACTGTAACAGACTGGCAGTCGAAACCGCTGAATGCAATCCGAAGATCTCGACAACAGCAAACTGTTAAGGGATCCCTGACCAACCGCGGGAACTGGGGGTTGGTCAGAAGAGCGTCGGCCGAGCTCGGACAGCACGTTCAGGTGTCGCTCTGGTTTCCTCGTTCCAGCCGGGGGTATTCGGCGAAGAAATACTCGTTTCTGGTTTGCCATTCACTATTCTCGATTGTCTTGTGTTTGAAGGATGTGTGCCATTTTTGGACTTTGAGTCCTATTCGGCTCATCCCCGCGTTCACTGTAGTGTGCTTTTGCCTTTTTTTGCCGACTTTTGCGTTGTTAGTTTGCTGTAATTTCCCCTTAAAAACACAGTAAACTTTTTTTAGTGCTATTATAGTCTGTTAAGTGATCTTCCTTGTATGTCGTACCTTTACTGATACGTGTTCACCTGTTCTCTCTACTTCCTTAAGGGGATTCACTTGTAATTTTCATATGTTGCGCGGGCTATTTTGCGTGAGCGCGGTTGGAATTCGTAAACCAACGTTTAGCGCTGTTTCTGGTGGACAAAGGATGGATATAGATCAGCGCAATAATGAATTGTGCGCGCAACATCCGGTTGTTGCGCACTGCATCAAAAACGTTTAAACGCAAACAGGTGTATACCGAAATTCTCGGTTTGAAGCGACTTGTTTGAAACTTTCTCGATAAATGCAGATATATATGAAGATTGTTTTTAACCAAAACCAGCATTGAGCCATTTTTTTGAAATTTTAAAATGAATTTTAAAATTTTCGAAATTTGTTCTGAAATTTGAAAAAAATGCCTCAAAGCTGGTTTTGGTTCAAAACAATCCCTATGCATATGTGCACTGATCAAGCAAGTTTCAAACAAATCGCTTCAAAACGAGAGTTTCGGTACATTTGTTTGCGTTTAAACTTTCTCGATGCATTGCGCAACAACCGGATGTTGCGCGCACAATTCGTTTTTGCGCTCTTCTATATCGATCCTTTGTCTACGAAAAACAACGCTAAACGTTGGTTTACGAATTCCAACCGCGCACACGCAAAACAGCCAGCGCAACATATAAAAACTACCAGTCACTCGTCTTAACTTTATCTGGCATTGATCTTGATAGCCGCTCACACATGCAATTAGCATGGCCGCATACCGGCCTTGCCAGATCGGAGAATGTTCCGAATCTCATTCTTCGAGCTACCAGTAAATGCATTTCAGCGGATCACTATGCTGAAGCATGGGAAAACTGCAAATCAACGGATCGACATTTTTTTTAAATTCTGTGGTAAAGATAAATCTTTCTTTTCTTTTACAATATGTTCTTCAAAACAGACAAGAAAACACGATAATTCAAAATTTCTAGAAAGTACTACAGGAAGTTTCAAAATTTGATTACAAAAACTAGTGACGTACGAGGACCTGTGCCATAGCTTGCTAATAAAGCAGTTATCTGCCCGTAGTTTGCTAACCCCCCCTTGGTGTGCGCTCGCATTCAAATTTGCGGTCTGGCTCACTCCACACAGGGTTAGCGCAATAAGGGCGCGTAACTTACACTGAGCAAGCTATGGCACAGGTCCTCGTATAAGCAAAAGAGAGGGAATCCATATTTTTGAAGCCCTTGCACTACGGCAGGCACGTTGTGTTAAGCATCTTCCGTATCACAATTCACCGTTGTAAAACCACAACAAATGCGTAAATCGCGCAAATTCTTGGATTTTCAGATACAAATTTCGAATTTTTGTCCTGCGTTGTCGTTTGCATTCATTTGCACTTTGGCTAGTGATAGTAACATGCTGATGTGGTTGTTTCGACAGCAACAGACTTTGATAAGAAATGCATCCAAATTTGTTGAAAGCGATCTCTGATATCAGAATGAACCTCTTTGTCTTTGAGGGAAGCTGCAAAACTTTATGGGATCAGCTACACAGCACTGCATCGCCATTATGACGTTATGACGTTAATTATGACGTTAATGTTTGTGATCTCTTTTAAATTCTTAACAGATTTCTTGATTCAGTTTCCGTGATTTTTACCCGGTGACAACAGTAGAATAAAGCTTGAAAAAAGAAACAAAATGTTGATCTGCCGTAAAGTCTACGTAGAACAGTGGCGCTGAATAGCGTAGCTCGCTGCCAACGTCACTGCACGTTTGGCATTGTTTTCTTAACTGGATATAACATTCAGCCAGAATGTTAAATTTTCAATAGTGAGCTTCAAATGTTAGTAACTGAACAAAAAACGAATTGTGCGTTTCGAATGATTCCCTGATTTCTAAAAAATAGTGATCCGTTGATTTGCAACTTTAACATGGCTGTCAGTTGGTGATCCGCTGAAATGTATTTTCTGGTAGCTAGCTAGTAATCTGTTTCCTCTTTTTACGAACGACGTTTCCCTAATCCCCATTGCACTGTTGAATAAACTTGATAAGCGTGACATTCTCGTGTGTGTCTTGTACTTCCGCATAAGCTACGTAACCTTGTGATACCACCATAACAGCCGATCTGCATCCTGGTACGCTTAACAGCAACCAGTTTGAGAGGATCTCATTCCTTGTTGTACTATGTTTTAATTAAGTAAGTAATTAATTAATTAATTAATTAAGTAATATTTTTGTTCTGTAATAGATTTATCATCCGGTTGTTGGGAATGAAACAGCTCGACAGTGTGTCTATTTGATGCTATGTACACGAAATAAAATAGCCAAAAGATTGTAATGAAAGCTTTCGCAGATGCAGCAAGATTGAATTCAAGCACGGTGGATGTTCTAATATAAAGTTGCCAAACTTAATCTATGATTTGGCCATCGGTCCTTAGCTAGACAAAACTCAAACGCTTCTTATGCGGCAGCTCATCGATGCCTCATTAAAGTGCGTAAACAGCATCACGAACAGGTGCACCCACTGGTAAATGCTGCAATGGAGGCCTGAAAAGACACCGGATATAAGCTACATTGTAAAATGTAATTTTCTGTTATAGGAGCCTTACACTGAAAGTAATCTGGTTACTGATAACTCCGGTTGCGCTGACTGCCGTCATTGCGTACGTCTGGACGATGTCCGCATAACCTGGTTGAACAGAGGCTGCATAGACTTCCAAAGTGTTACCATCCACGCCAATATAAGGAACCTTGTCGCCAGCTGAGGTTACCGATAACAGGATTTGCAGGGGCTTTGTACAACTTGTCTGAAAGCCAGCAGAAAGTAAGCACGTTGTAGGCGTTCGCACTTTTCAGTTCAGAATGCCCGCTTTGGATAGTAAAGCCGAGTGCCCATTTTAATAATTTTTCTCGCTTGCGTTTGTACCGAGGATATCCAAGTTAAAGTTTGGCTCGTGCACTGAATCATGAAAGCCAAGGGACCACTTGTCTAAGCATTTCCAGTGGACCTTCGCTGCATAAGTCTGGGATGCAAGAAGCGCTTTACGCAATTACCGCGTAGTTGCAAAAGAGAAAGAGCCAGCGATAAAAAAGCGCGCGAGGACGAATAGCCTTGTAGTTTTATGCGTGCATAATTTGTGGCTATGCATATCGAAGCATATCGACTCGAAGATGCATATCGAAGCGTGACTATCGGGCTGTACTGGAAGTGTAATAAAAAAAGCTTGTCCAAAACTATCATAGCTTTTTATCGTCAGCTGTAATTAATTAAATGCAATGGAAGTGAATGTAGAATACCGCACACCACTGTCTCGTAATAGAAGAGTGAACCTGAGAGTACCCGGTCTTCGGAAAAAGATCATACACATCCTGCTCGTCATAGACTTTGCCACAAGCGAGTTTCCTAAGTAACGGCTTGAACTCCTTACAGTCATATCTCATAGCCCAGAACTGCCACCTAAATAACCCAACCGTAGGGCAATTTGAAACTAATTAAAAAACCTGGAGATTGCCGAAATTATTTAGTATGGCTATCATGCAGTGATGTTTGCTGGAGTTTTGCATTGGCTAAAAAAAATCATGCATCCGTCAACGAGGCACGGCTGCTGACGCTGGCACATATAACAACGGTAATTTTTGATCTAGTCAATTCTACTAAACGGCTGAGTGCGAGGCATAGTAAAATAGTTCTGTCCGCGACCGTTTTGCACTTAGCCTATTGCACAGTGTCTTACTTGACAACAAAAGCTGGGAAGGCCTGAAGGTGTACTCCGAAATGCTCTTCCGTATCCCACTACCAGCAATATTTGCACACAACGTTATCTTCAGAATCGCCGATCGGAGTTTTTACTTTAAAGCATTTAGCGCTTCTGCACTATGTGTCAACGTATACCAGTTCATGTTGTTTCGAAGACCTGTTTTGCAAAGTATTTACTTGCGTACCGTGACTGTTGAGCCCGATATGGCGGCAAATCCAGCTGTGCACGTGGCGACAGTAGGTGCTGTGGCTAAGGCAATGGTACAAGCTCCGCTAACGGTGGTCAAGGAACTACCGGTGCAATTCTGAGCTGCACAGTTCGCTGTGTATCCCTCTTTACATCCGCAGGTGCCTCGTTTTGGACTTCCGTTGCCGATATTCTCAGTTAAGTCACCTCCAGGACCAATGCACAGAGAATTCTCCGGACGACAACGCTTATTCACAAGAGCGCAGTCGCACCCAATAGGTTGAAACCGAGTTTCTCCTGCCCTTGCGTGGCCGCTTTTACCCACGCCTCCATTTCCTCGACAGGTGATCGTAACCGATCCACAGGTACTTGAGGAAGAGGAGCGACCTCTAATGGCTAAGCCATGGACTTGGTAAGAGGGATAGATGTACAAAAAACAGCCATATAACAGAAAACAATTGCAGAGCACGTTCATTCCTGCGCAGTGTGAAATAACTTACTGGTCAAAATGTGTCTATAATTCCTCCGACGACTTCAATGACATTTTGCCCAGGCTTATTATGTTTTATTTTTCCGTTTTTTGAAGAAACGCAGTCAGATGAACTTGATCAACGAACGAACATGAAACGGACGGTAACACACGACAACTTGTTTATTACCTTCTACTCTAACAAATGCTGATGTAAATGAACCAGGGTGAAAAGCGCGTACTGCAAGATCAAAGCGCCGTTACAAACTGCGTGGTTCCAACTAACGGATGGGGAAAACGTCACTTTATGACTGAACATTTAGACTAGTTATTGTACGCGCGGGAAAACACGGGTACCAGAGTAGTGTGTTCGGAAACATGCGCGTCAGATAATCCTACTCTGCCTACACTAGATCCTCACACTGTCAGCCCCAGAAGGGCACTGCTCGCGTAGGCCAAAACTGCTGACTCATCCGATCCCGCGCGTGCAGTAATATTCTGACTATTTTGTGCAGTTAGATTTAGTCGGCTTTTTTGGGTTGAACGGTTCAAATTTCCTATGCTTCTACACATGCAAACCGATCACAAGCGCTTTTTGCTCTGCAGTGAATGCAGAACCGGAAACGCAGCCAGCGTTTGCACAAAGGCTAAATTAGGTGTGTAGTATTACACACTTTGTGTAGTATTAAAGGTGTAGTGTGTAGTATCACCCTGGCCAGTGTGCAACATTAAAAGCGTCGAAATCCGGTGAGAAATGTTAAGGGGAGTCTTGCTGGAGCAGATTTCAGAAGATACAGCAGTTTGACATGTGAAACAGCCCCGCCAGGTTGTTTTATGGCGTCAATTCGACCGATTTCTCCGCGAGTTCGGCTAAAAATTAGACCTCCTGGTTCGCAAATGTTCGTCACCTTCGCGCTTCGCGCGATTTCCAGCATTTGCAACATCAAAGGCATTGAAGTCGGTTAAGGAGCAAGTTCGATTGGGAGGTTTTTAGGCTCTTTTTTGATTTGTCTTCAATGACACCAGCCGATTTGTACGTAAATTTGCTTGTTTCGGTCCTGTTCTGCGGCCACTTCTGGAGATTTTGGTACGAATCTGACTGATAAAAAGACGTTCTACGCGAGCATGATCGTTACCGTCGCGCTTCGCAAGAATTGTAGCATAAAGGCCAGAATCTGCCCGTGGTGACGTTGCCACAACTGTATGCAAAATCACGACAATCGCGCACCTACAAGCTGTTCACCAGGTTTGATGACATTTCGCCGGGCATCTGGTCAGGTAATTTCACCAGGTTGACGCTTTCCTACCTACCGCCCCAGGGGTCTACCCCAAGGGAGGCTAGGAGAGTTTGAAGTTTAAAAATCTTGGTATTGTAGCCTGCGTTTGCACCATCGATGTCTTGGTCCCACTGCAGGCATTTGGGCATTCTAAAGAGACAGATAGGTGATCGCAAGTAGTCAGCAATGCCCTACCAACATGCAGACTCTAAGCTGCTGTGTGCACTAGTCGGAATATCCGCAGAGGATTTAAAACCCAGCTTCGTAATCAAAGACCCCGTGGACCGTGATGGCTAACTATTTTTCAGTTCTACACGTCCTCGTTTTTTGTCCTTTAAGCTGTTGCGCGAAAACGGCCTGGTGCACATTCAATTTAAAGTATCTTGGAAATCGACTTTGTTGTGATGTGCTTGTCTTGATGGTTCATTCGGCAAAGCCGGAAACAATGTTGATACAACGAAATTGCCAGAAACTAAGAAATCAATTTGTCCCGATTAGCTCGCGCAGGAACAGTGGCCAAAATCAAACTGACGTTGCCGCGCATAATTTGCATGGGAAACAGAAAACAAGTTCATCTGTTTTCTCCTGTCCTCAAAAACAATGTTTTGCCGAATTTATTGTTCAAGCAACAGGAGACTCGCACCAAACCCCAAGAAACTCGGAAGCCGGCGGAACAATAACACATCGCTCGAGCGTGTGCGATATGAAATGGTTACTTTCTGCCGCGGCCGCCAGGATTTCAGACGTGGCATCGGTTACGGGTCACAGACCGTATCCCGAATAGTCACATCCCAAACCAGGGCTTGTCCTCGAAACCAACTCGTCCTTGTGGCCCCATCTTTCCTGACGCTTCAGCTCAACTCGCTCGGCTCGTCTAACCGAATGCGCTCGGTAGGATCGTAAGCCTCGTAGTCATTAGTTTGTATTTGAAAACCGATGGGTTTTTAACATGTTATGCAGCGAAACACAATCTTCATGCACTAGATAGGTTAAACAGTCCACTTTAGCGGTTCCGTCGCAGTAATCACCGGGATCGATATCGTACGAACAACAGACAATTCTGGATTTAGTGTAACGACTTTTCGGTCGTTAATGTTTACTATCAAAACACCATGATCTTGGACTGGTACTTCAACTCTGGGACTTCCGACAACGTTTGAAATTTTGAGCTCCTGTGCCTACGGTCGCGCGGGAGCCTTTATTATATCTGCTATCGATCTAGTTAAGACTTGCGATTCTTCTACTGGTTTTCGACGAATATTATTCAATGCAAATCGTATGGTCGTAACGTCTTTCCGTTGCCATTTCGCTCTTCGATCATCTGCATAAATCGCCGTCGTTTCTCGAGGCATCGGTGGAAATACAAAAGCATTTGTGCTCAGTATCGTTGATAAATTCACAATATCTCGGCCAATAGCCTTACAATCTCTTCCGTGAACATGGTCGGGTTCTGGGTATACTTATCCGACCACCATACTAAACAAATAGGTTTCGTACGACAAGGTGGTATCACAACAGCTTCTCTCTGACTGATACAAGGCACCATCCTCAATTGTTCAAAGAAGGAAATCATTGGTCGAGAATTACATTCATCTGGCTTTGTATTCCACACAACATCCATTGTCGGAATATACTTGTTTGGTTCATTCAGTTGCTGCGTAAACATCGTATCCCACAAAAATTCTCTGCATAAATTCTTCTGCAGTTCTTTATCTTTCAACATTAGCTTCATCGTACCAAAATCAAATGCATACGGTTTCGATCGTAGTAAATTACAACCCAACAACTAGACAATGCCACCCATGGGCTAAATCGAAGCACTGTGCGTGCTTTCTGTATCAAGAATCTTAACAGTAATCGTCGCATACTGAGAAACACTGACTTTGGCACCACCTACACCAGCTACCATTCTTGTTGGATTTAACGGAAGTATCAATATCTGATAGTCGTTTGCAAACTGTTCTGATATCAACGCTGAAACTGCTCTTGTATCGATTATTTCTTTAGTCGGAATATTATTCACTGAACACCAATAGGTCGTCATCTTATCTCGCTGCGGTTGATTGTTATCGAACACTTTTACTTGCTTTACATCTTCTGTGAATGCAAAAGCATCTTTCAAACACGCAAAATCGAACAGAAAAATTCCCAAAGGATTATCTTTATCAGCTGGGTTTCGCTGAACATCAAGGTCAGTATGGCCACCATTCCTAACCGACCATTCTCGTTTAAATTCTGCCTTTGGTCACCAGACTCATGACCATGCTTAGACGGATCATTACAAAACTGAAGCGTTCGAGCCTGTTTACCAGTTCTGTTATCAATAACCCGGATACATCATTCAGGTCGCTAACACTTGTGCAGGTTGAGCTGCCGTAACATTCTGATCCTGTGCCGGTATTATCGTACTTTGCTGTATCGGCTGGGTATTATTCCCAGGGTTAATCACCCTCGGTGGCGGCTGCTGCTGCGTTCGATCGAAATTCTGTCCTTGATTATTCGGCTGCGAATTCTGCATTCTTGGCTGGTACGGTGCTACAAATCTTCCTCCCTGATTCTGCTGAGGTGCCGAAAATCTCTGCAGATTTCCGTACTGACTTCTGTTCTGACGTTGATTTTGAAATTTCCCCTCATTCTGGTTTCAATGATGTCCCTGATTCTGGTTTCTGTACTATCCCTGAGGACGCGATTGTGGTTGTGAAGCGTTTCTTTTCATTTCTAACGCTTGTGGACTGTATAACCCTTTATTCAATATCTGCTAATCACAATCTTCTGGTCGTATTCCTCTTTCGTTTCGCCAACACTTATCTTCCATATGCAAAAACCAACCACACCACGTACACTTCGGACCAATGCGCATGCTTTTGTTCACTGGTACGGCTTTCGTAATAAAACATCAACAAGAACGGAAAATCGGCGCCGTTTGTGTTAGAAAAGCCAGGTTTTAGATTTTTATCTGAAGAATAAATGAAATAATTAGTTTTTTTGCAAATTAGCTCGTTTAGAAATGAGAGCCAAGCTCGCTCGGCGCGCTCGCACTGCCGAAAACCATAGCTCGGATCGACTCAGCTCGTAGCCAAAAACTGCTAGCTCGCACATTGGGCTCGCAAGCCGCGCGCGCTCACGAGCCGAGCCGAGCTTCGCGGTTCGTGCCGGGCACTAGCACTAGCTTCTCAACACGACAAACCATGCTAGTCATCCTCTGCAACACATCTGATGATGATTTCATGGCTTAACGTTCGACACAACCGTTCGAAAACGCTCAAGCGTCAGACACTTTTCCGTCAACAAAATAACAAGGACTACAACACAGACCACGAAGAGATGAAAGAATGCTCAGGATTCAGCATTTACAGAATCTGATATCAGCGAAAGTAGCTCAGATTTTCAACAAAAGTTGTTAATATTTCCAGAGGTTGACAGAAATATTACTAGGAAATATTACTGTATTACTATGTTTGATTGTATTGTTTTTTATATAGATATTTACGGCGTCTGAGTAATAAAAGATCAAAAATGTATTACTTTGACCCGATGAGTACACGAGTGGTTCAACCAACTTAGCACCAAGCCACATTCCGGTTATGATCCGAAAACTTCATTTTCGTGCTATTGTAGGTTGATTATACTATAATGGCTCATAAGCATCTTTGCTCCGTCAAACATTAAACCCTTTACTTACAGTCAATTCTATTTAGAGGTTGGATGCGAAGAGAACGTGTGACAGCAGTGCAAGCAGGGCGAGGTATAATATCAAGTAGGGGCACTCGTGAACGATACTGCACCAACTAAGATAATCTTTTTCTATAAAATCATCGTAAAGTGTAAGATGGCCTTATTCGACATGCGATACTATTTTTATGTTGAGAAGTGTGTTAATGAAGTCAATCGAAGTGTACTGTGTTGCCGTAATCCGGAAGGACTGGTAATCATGGCAGCTTTTATTACCTTTACTTACCGAAGATTGTGTCTTTCGGATCATCAGTAAGGATCCCGAAAGACGTTCCTTTCATAGGCAGTCAAGGACAATATTTCTAAGACAACTGTCGGTTTTCCTTCAGTAAAACGTGGGTTAAAGAAGCCTAGACCAATTGGCAGCTGTAAAATGAAGTTTTAAACATCTGGCAAACACCAGTCACTGAAAATCAGCTTTCATTTGACCAATAGCGCTTTCCCTGTCTTTTGAAAGGTGAGGTGACCTCCGCAATAAGGTGGGTAGCCGGACGTTGCTTGCTTGACATAAGGATCTCCCACAGCGAGGACAGACGATGAGCTTTTTTTTCTGATAGGGACATTTTGCAGCACGCTTCTTGCGTCGGATTTTTTCCCCCCAAAGGCTCGTACTTCGTCCAGAAAACCAAAACAAGGCACAGATCATTAGTCCTTTATTTAGAGATCATGGCGTATCTGAAATGACCGCTACTGCCGTAACGGTCAGCTATTAAGGCAAGCAAAGCAGCGCTACAAAGCTGGATGTACCATATCTATGCAAAATGCGTCGGCAAAGCTGCGATCGTGAGCAAACTTCGGTGAAACACAACGACAGTCATTTAATGGGGTGTTTTTAAGGCTAGTAAAGAGACGTGAAAAATAACGGACACTAAACAATGGTGGTACAGTATTGTGCGGTTGTTATAGGCCAGGCTGACCAGTGGTCAGGCTGGTGACCGTTTAAAATACGCTAGCAGGTAGCCCTTAAAGAACCGTGTAGGGTGATGATATGTTACGCTGTAACATATTCGATTGGCTCTCAGGTAAAAGAAAGGAAGGACTAATCCCTTATCGAAACCATGCCCATAGATGCCAGAATGGGATCAAGAACATCGTGGTTAGTTGCCGGCTGACCAACTGAAAGATGATTCGTTAAGAAAATGGCATTCGGTAGAGTAGCTAAATCACTCCTCATGGCTTTTTTGTGGGTTTTTTTGTTTGCTATCACTCCTTAAAAATCTATGAGGAGCTTGAAGAACCCAAAAAGCTAAAACGAGGTCATTTGTGAAGGTTCCCACTTCCCTGGCCAGTGCACCTATTAAAGCGGAAATGGTTGGTTTACCTGTAGATGAGTCATACGTTGACTGTGCGTAACGCAAGAGATTTATGATGCGGTTTTTACTGAGCAGACGGCTCATTTTGCTAACCACGATTTAGTGTGTTCATTTGTTCGTACGGAACGGACTAATTTCCTTCTCCCTCATCCCGTCAGTGAATTGTGTTGTGTTCCCTAACAAATTTGTGAGCGTGACCTTCTCGTTGCCTGATTGTCGCATAAGCCATCGTAAGCATTGAACCATCATAACAGCCGAACAATCCTGGTAAGCCTGATAAGCATCCCAGTGTGAGAAGATCTTAGTTCTGCATTTTATGGCGCTTTCCTGGTTCCCCTAACATCTGGAAGGATTTGCCCATGACTCCCCGCCAGCAAAAGCGGAGCCTCTTCAGCGAAGACGAGGAGGAAGAAGAGCAAGCACAAGCATCCCAGCAGCAAAAGAAAACGGTACCGAAATCCAAGCCCATCGTCAAGGACTCCGCGATCCACCTGCAGTCCCGCCGCCCTCCTCCTTCTGCCAAACCGATCTACGTCATCCCGAAGGTTGGAAAAGTTCCGGAGCAGAACAGTCATCTCGCCCGGAGAAGGTCAAGGAAGTGGGGAAGAAGGCTCCAGTTGCTCCGAAGCCAGCAGAACCGATCAAGAAAGCCCGTACATCATCGACAACTGCTGGTGAGTCACCGTAAATCGAGCATTTGACTGCAGAAGAATCGTATATTTGGCCGTAACCTTTGAAAATACGAAAGTGCTTAATTTTCTTGAGATAAGAACGTTTGGAAAATCGTAAATTTAAAGGTCATATTGCAAAATATGCTGGGGATTTCCTTGTGGTGCCTGGATTTTGTCGCATTGAGAGGTCGAGCTGTCTGGTCATTGCCTTGTTGTTTGCTTCGGTCAGTGTATCGTTTGACCTGTGTGTCGAACAGTTTTGCTGTGTGGTGCGCTTCAACTACGTTTTTGTGTATAACTGCAAAAGATCGTACCTGCGCTCAGTAAAAATTTGAGCAAAAGAACTACCTGCTGTACTGTATTACCAACAAAGATTTGGTAATCAGTGCATTCCAGCAATAACTGTCTAGTGTATCAATTACACTGTTAAAGTCGATACTGAATCATAATTCATAATGACGGAACAAATCGATATGGAAGCTCAGCTTATGAAGTTCACAAAG
>JAQGAU010002319.1:0-15900 GCA_034698045.1 Paramacrobiotus richtersi
TTAGCATAGTGGTCTACGAGCAGAGTTGTGTACACTCCAACTTTACACCACTTTGTGGCTGAGGCATATTGCCTATTAGGAGAACAAACCATGCCGCACTTATTCATATTAGTGAAAGAATTTTCAATGTCCAGAGCGGATTCTATCATAAAAGTGGCAAAATATACCGGTACATCATCGACCGAAGCAAAGCGAAGGTCTTCTATACTCAGCAAAACTGTATTTTTCGTGTCTGTGTGTCCGTCACCATTTTTGCGCAGTTTCCTGCCCTATATAGAAGTACTCACAAAAACTGGGGTTTTGGTGCCTGTGTGTCCGTTACCATTTTTGCGCAATTTGCGGCCCTATATAGAAGTACTCACAAAAACTGGGGTTTTGGTGCCTGTGTGTCCGTTACCATTTTTGCGCAATTTCCGGCCCTATATACTCACAGAAACTGGGGTTTTGGTGTCTGTGTGTCCGTCACTATTATTGCGCGATTTCCGGCCCTATATACTTTTTGGTTTTCACAAATGCGTTTTTTCACTTCCGTCTCCCAGTGCCCGCAACGAGCGGGTGCACTTTCCTAGTATACAACAGCTTTCCGCATAGCATCGGCAATTTTTGCACGTATCACTTCATGCCAAGCACCCTGCTGAACAAAAGCCGCTAAACTGTTTCCTTATCGTTATTAACATGATCCTTTACTCTCTTATTCACTGCCTTCCGAACTGCGGCTTTCACTGCCCCACATCCCCTGCCTTCCTCTACCGTATGGGTAACAATAACAATGTCATGATTGGCTAGGTAGGTACCTCATACTCAAACTCATACTCATACTCAAACTCAAACTCATACTCGAACTCAAACTCATACCCGTATCTTGTACTTGTTATCCATGAAATTTGAAATGGTAGCCTCCAGAATCTGGGACTGGACCTGGTCATCTGGGTCTGGAACTTATTTCGAAGGTGCCGTAGCCAGGTTTGAAACGGTTGTCTGCCAGATTTTTTGAGGCCTCGGCCACCGGAATGAAATTCGACAATGATCCGAGCCGTCAGCATTTCAAATTTCATGGAGGGCAAGTATAAGATATGGGTTTGAGTGGCGCGGGTATGAGTGGGACTGTTGAATAAGAAATAAGTGGCGCGCTAGAGGTATGAGTATGAGTTTGAGTTTGAGTATGAGTATGAATTTGAGTATGAGTATGAGTATGGGTTTGAGTATGCGTATGAGTATGAGGTACCTACTTCTATCACAGTGGCGCGTGTCAGCCTGTTCCTTGTATCTTACCATTATGATGTGCTCGAGTCAGACGTTTCTTGCCTTATAATTAATCTCATTCCATCTGATTCGAATACTACTATTTTTGTACGTTTGATTGAAGCGCATTTCCATCGCGCAGTTTTGACCGATTTTGTACTATCGTGTGGCGAATAAAACCATTATTTTATTCCGCTTTCCGATATCTCGCCGATTGATCCCCATCGGGATTCCGTCACAGCACCGTTAAGTGTAACATGGGGGAACGCAAGACTCTAGATGTTGCTTTGCTCGCTTGAACATGCCAACCCGCAGCAAGGAACATGCTAGGAACCACTAACCGATAATCGTATCCGCATCCTATCCATACGGGATTCCTATCCATATTACATTTAACCGTAACGCGACCGTAATAGTTCTGCCACCGATTTGTTGGACGACTCTCAGCCTGTTACCATTGGACCCAAGGATCTCCAGAATCGAAATTCTGCACAGCATCCTGATTCCAGCACAGCGCCAGCTACGAGTAAGTCCAAACCGACCAACCGAATTTGCAGAACCGATCCCGTTCATCCAGTTCAACCAATCATCGTGACTAAATTCATCGGCGTTCGCGAACCATGTCTGATCGACCGACTCGAACGAGAACCCAACCGGATCGCTACGGATACAGCGCTACACCGAACATTCACCCCACGTCCGCATTCCATCATGTCCGAAGCTGAAACTCCAGCCCGTCGTTCCGCCGCCAGCCCTAGAAACATCCGTAATACACCGGGACAACAGTACAGCGCAGTCTACAGCCCGAGTGCCAGCCGCCACAGCATTGTGACGACCGCTGACATTCACCAGGAACCGCCTCGTACCCCGACCCAGTCTTCGGAGAGCTCCGGATCGACCGCCGTCGACAGTATCAGTAAGGAATCCGTGGCTACGACCGTACGTGGTGCGTTTTCTTCCGCGATCAGGAAAGTCAGCAACATATTCTCCGCGGTCATGCCAACCGCCCGCGGGAAGCAGTCCGAGTCGAGTCGTCCCAGTCACAGTCCGGATCAGATCGCCTGCAATGCCGAGCTGAAGCTGAACAACGCATTCCTTGCCGCCGAAGTCGAAAGACTGTCCGGGATTCTCTCAGCCACGAAGAGTCCAGCAAACACTCCGAAGACTACCACACCGGAGCTGAACGTCCGAAAACCGTTACCGACGAATTCCTCACCGAAGCCGAACATTCCAGAGCACAACACCAGTATCCACAAGGGTACATCACGCCCACCGTCCAACATGATTGTCGTCGACGTGGATAAACTCGCCACAGCTTTAGCCCAGACGTTCGAAAATAAACGGAAGAAGCTGGAACCAAAAACTCCGAGTCCGACACCGCTGTTTGCCGAAAAGCCGAAAGCTGCCAAACCGGTTCGTTATCAACCCGACCGCCAGCCGGTCTACCAGCCGAAGCCGAACCAGAAATTCGTGAAGCCGCCAACACTCGATAATTCCCAGATGGACATCAAGCACTGGTTTGTGTTGTTTGAACGCGCCGCCATGGCAAACCAGTGGACCGATGCTGCAAAGTTAGCCGCGATCCCATCTCATTTCACCGGACAAGCGTTGAAGATCTTCATGCGCATTGATGCGCTGCGTCCGAACCGCAGCTATGTCGAACTGAAACAAGCCATCATCGAACGTTTCCACGACCAGGACCGCTCCTGGAAAGCCAGATTGAGTCTCCAGGAACGGATGTATGTGCCACATGAAACACCGGATGAGTTCATCGAAGCCATCCAAACCCTGGCGTTTGCAGTGAACCCGCAGATGCCCGAAGACGATATCGTTGGTTGGTTAGTCGGTGAATGGACGCGTGAACTTTTTTTTTTTTACTTTAATGTTTTTCCCCGCTGTACATATCGTACGTGTTACACATTCAATGTTAAACCACACTCGTGTCGTCGGACTCGTGAACCAGTCCGACTTGTACAAAGACATCACCAACATCTACCCCAGTTCTATCCACGATTTCCAGACCAAGATGCGCCGAGCCGAGACAGCCGATGAAACTGTATGCCGTCGCAAGAAGGAACGAACACTTGAAGCAACAGCACCGGCAAAACCATCCTAGAAGTCGGATCAGTGGAAGCCAAAGTTACCCGAATCGTCACCATCAGTTCCTCAGCCGGCGCGTGACATCCAACCGAAACTGCCCGAACTGAAACCGGTAGACCAGCCGAAACCGCCATCCCAGCCGTCAGCGCAGCAGTCCCAACCGTGGTCACGTCCAAACCATTTCGGAAAACGACCGGGTTGTTGGTTCTGTGGCATTCCGGGACATCACAGTGGAGGCTGTCCATCAAAACCGCCCGGTTATGGACCGGTTAACAGAAAGTGTACCTGAAGAAGGATCAGCCAAAAAAGTAGTAGCGGCGACGCCCGTGGGTCCCGTCCATGCCGTACTACAAAATGATCCCACTGCGGAACCACCACCAATTCGAAAAGCCAGTTACCACGCTTCCGTACTGGCTCAAGCCACCGCACCAGCTGTGTCCGTTACCGCCTCCAACGATGGTAAACCGAAAATTTCCACTGTTTTTCGCCAAACTGTCGACGTGAACGATGTCCCGAGTTCAGTGATTTGCGATACCGCAGCTAGCACATCCATCATGCCAGTGTCCTTCTGCGATGGACTGCACGTGCAACCGAAACCGTTATCACCGCCGCACCAGTCGTTCACTGTCACTGGATGTAACGGCGATACCCGTACAGCCGGTACCACTTGCGCAGACATTTCCGTCAAGATCTGCGAAACCGAATATTTGCTCACCATCTTCCCGCACACAACGCCATGCCGGAAATCATCCTCGGAATCGATTTCTTCGAAGGGAGGCCGATCAGCATCAACTGCCAGAACCGCACGATCTCTGCAGAACACGTAACGCCACGTCCGCAGCGGAACACCCCATCGAAACCGGCGACACCGCTCCCGTTCATCAACAGCCGTACCGAACGTCCTGGACAAACCGTGCATGTATCCGGGACAAAGCCAAAATCAAACGTAACGGAATCATCTAAGACCGCACGTCTCCGTACACAGCACCCGTTGTCCTGGTGGATAAAAGCGAAGATGTTGTCCGTGAAAAGCGTTTCTGCGTTAACTACAAAGAAGTCAACGTCCACACCATAAAAGACGCGTACCCGATGCCACGAATTTCTAAAGCACTAGAGACGCCATTGGAGCCGCCGCCTGGTTCACCACTCTCGACTGTCTTTCGGGGTACTGGCAAGTTCCCGTCGGCCGCAAAGGATCGGCACAAGACCGCATTCTGCACTCAGGATGGCCTCTTCGAGTTCGTAGGTATGCCTTTTGGACTTTGCAACGTGGGCGCAACTTTTCAACGCATGATGAATACCGTTCTCGCCGGCGAATTGTGGATTATCTGTATCGTCTACATAGACGACACCTTGATCTTCGCTTCCACCTTCGACGACATGCGCGACCGCATTGACCGAGTTCTCGAGCTCTTGGAGAACCACAATCTCACCGTAAAACCGTCCAAATGCCGACTCGGATTCCAGGAAACCGAATTCCTCGGCCACGTGTTCTCACCGGAAGGAGTCAGTCAGAATCCGAGACAAATAACCGCATTTGCCAATTTTCCAACACCGCACTGCCAGAAAGACGTCTAGAGGTTCATTGGATCTGGAACGTTCTACCGAAACCACATCCCGGAGTTTTCCGTCATAGCCGAACCACTCACCTGTCTGACGAAGAAGAACCTCAAGTTCACTTGGGGACCGGAGCAGCAGACCGCGTTTGATTCGCTCAAAGTAGCGTTAAGTTCCGCACCAGTGCTCGCCCACTTCGACCGCAGCGGACCACGCCCACAGCTCGTAACCGACGCATCAAAGATTGGATTTGGTGCCATCCTGAAACAAGGTGGACACTTCACTAGAGCCGTAAGCCGAAAGACGAACCACTACGAGAAAAATTACGAGATCACCGCCCTCGAATGGCTCGCCGTAATTTATGGAGTGGACAAGTTCAAACACTTGCTGGAAGACGTGAAATTCGACATCATTACCGACCACGAAGCGTTAAAGACCATGTCAGCCACCAGCCGAACCGGTACCGGTAACGTCAGAGTCAACCATGGGCCTTCCTACTGTCACGATATCAGTACAAGGTGGTATACCGTACGGGTAACCAGCACGCCGATGCGGATGCTATTAGCCGAGCGCCCGTAGATGAAGCACCGGAGACCAATCCGTACGATGTTCCCGAATACTCCGATGTGTACCTTCTGAACACCCAGTTTGCGGATGTTTTTGCTCTAACCGCCGACATGCCGAATATCTCCAGCAGCGTAGCCGAATTACAAGCCGACTGCAGTTTGTCCGGAGAGCCCGAACATGCCTTCGACTTTGACCGAATTGCTTTCGCGACCGCACAGAGAGAAGATGCGCTACAGAAAGATCATCGACTTGTTAAATCAACCGCTAGTCAAGATGTCCTGAGCAGATCTCCGGTTGACCGAACACTGCGCCATGATCGATGGTCATCTGTACCGCCGTACGTTCCGTAGCGATTGGTCCGTTCACGTCTAGCCATCCCACGTATCGCAGTGGACCGATTTCTCCATTACGCCCATGATGTACCACGCGCCGGACATGTAGCTTCCTATCGTGCATGGAACACCGTTTCATCCCGTTTTCATTCGCCAACCATGTTGTCAGAAGTCCGCGATTATGTCCGTACATGTCCCCATTGTCAAGTCCGAAACCCACAGAAATGTCCCAAACGTGGACATTAAGAACACGTCCCCGTCGAAGGAATCCAGTATTCTGGAGCGATTGACCTCCTGGGCCCGTTTCCCGAATCGTTTGATGGTTATACATACGTAGCCGTCTACACCGGTATTTTCTCCAAATTTTTGATTGCCAAACCGTTGTACAATAACACCGCCAAAGAAGTCATCCGATTTTTGGAGCAAGACGTGATTTACCCGTATGGACCACCGAAAGTGCTGATGTGCGATCCGGGTACACACTTCACCGCTACAGCATTACGAGATGCCACCGAACTCGCCGGGATCAAACGCCACTTCACCACGACCCACCATCACCAGTCACACGGTAACGTGGAATCCCGCATGCCGTTCATCGCAGCTGCACTCTCCAAATACATCGCCGAAAACCAGCGAGATTGGTCCCAATTCATTGCTCCAGCCGTATTTTCGTACAATAAAGAACGGGCGCATTGGCTTGAGAAAAGGCTTGGAAAATGTATCGGATTTTTTTAGTTCTGGCTGTATGGAGAGTGCAGCGTACCACACTGTCGACAAGTCCCTACCCCAGTTTGTATAACGTTTCTTTACATTATTGCATGTTTATTTATGCTGGCAGTTACGCTTTTCTGTTATTTATAGTTACAATAAAGGGGAATTTTGATTATACTTGTCATATCGTGTGTTTAATAAAAGGAACAATTCGACCGATTTGGTGAGAGGGACTTGTTGACGGTGTGCTACGCTGCACTCTCCATACAGCCAGAGCTGAAAAAATCCGATTCATTTACCAAGCCTTTTCTCAAGCCAATGCGCCCGTTCTCTAATACCATCGTACATGCCACTACGCAGTTCACACCGTTTTACCTTATGTTCGGACGAGAGGCTGTTCTTCCGGTCGATACGATTGTGGTAGGAACAACACCCGCGAAATTTGCCACATACTCCGAACATGTCCAAAATTATGCCAACCGAATGGACCATGTCAGCGAAGAGACAAAAGCCCGAATAACTGCCATGCACGAGAAAACGAGTGACCGATACGACCGACTTGTGGACACACCTCCGTTCCGAGAAAACGCGTTGGTATTACATGGCATAAACCCCCGGGTTTGTCCAAAAAGCTAATGCCGAAGTTCCATGGACCATACCGAATCACCGCCGTACTGAAAAGTAATTCGTATTCAGTTTGCCACGTCCAAACCAACGAAAAGATGCAGAAAGTCAGTGGATCGAGTTTGAAACCATTTTACAAACGTAAGAAGCCGATACAATGGTATGGACAACCGCCCGGAGAATTCGACGTGATTCGGTCACCATAACTTTAATTTAGAAAATTACTCAACGCGAAATCTAGGACTCGTTTCAGCACGACATTAACAACATTCCTAACATTGCTAAATTCATTGCTTTCGGACTTCGCGAGTTCAAGATTTCGCAGTGAGTAATGTTGCAAATTAAAATTGTGGTGAACGAACCGGCTCTCCATACTGCTATGTTGAACCAACTTACATACTAATAACTTAAAAGATTCATAACTTCTCATCATTTGTAGTGGCCGGTCCATAAAAAATTCACTATACTCACAAAATTATGTACATTTTATTGGTGTATGTGGCGTATTTATGCGAATTACACATGCAAAAATGTTAACTTGTCAGTGCCAAGCAGAAATTTCGTATGTGCAGCTCGCTAACTTTCTTGCTGAAGAGCTAAAGAAGCACGGGTGGGATCTAGAACGGAGAAAGTTTAATATCGTGACCGATGGCGAGGTCGCCATAGTGAATGCCTTCGAAAGCGCGTTTCCGCACAGCGCCCATACATTCTGTGTTGTTCATGCACGGCGAAACGTCAAACGTAAATTACAGCGACTAGTGAAGCAGCGGACTGGAACCCACGCGTGACGGAAACGAATCCTCACTGACATCTTTGGATGCGTTCAGAGTGACGGTAGTCTTAAGCCTGGCTTGATTGACTGTAGATCGGAGGACGAGTACCAGAAAGTCTTTGAAAAACTGGAAAGGTACGTTAATGGCGATAGTTAATATAATAATATCATGCGGCATATGTTTATTACAGAGGTTTTATTTGGTAAGTATGATAATATCATACTTACCAAATATATCATACTTTTCTAACTCGTGTATTCTTTCGATACTTGTACTGTTATATTATAACAGTACAAGTATCGAAAGAATACACGAGTTAGAATAAACCAAAAAACATGGTTAAATCATCAGTTAGCTGCGGTTAAATTATATGTTATATTAGACTAATTAGTCGAAACATCGGTATGAACTGTAAACGGATGCATCTATGTGCTGTGTATCGTGGGTTTCCTTGTGGTTAGCTACAATCAAGTGCGGTTGGCTGTGATTACACTTGCCTGACTTTGGTTATCGGTATCCAATCATGCCGAGGGTTTTATTATTCCTTTGGTCTTCATCCCAGATATTATATATAAAAATACCATAGAAATCGAGATCGTTTTGTGGTGTAATAAGTGCCGCTCCGACGACTCCCTCTACATGTATAGAGAATTACTAATCCGGTTTCATTACGAAATATTTTTTTCAGTAAATGGGCGAGTCCTGAGTCTGCAAAATGATTCCGCACTTATCAAGAGGGAAGATCTGTCGAGAAGTTAATCCTTCCTGCTCGCAACGCAGCAGGTCTTGAAGGTGATTTACCGCATACTGACTACTCCGAATCGCTACATTCCAAATTGAAGAGACTGTTTGGCAAAAGGAATGACGTTCGTATCCTTGTGGAGAATGTGGAAAGCTTCTACAAAGATCAGAAGGAGGAGCTGGCAATGGCGCTGTTCGATGACTCAACTTCGATCATGGCCCATTCAAGCTGGCTGAGTTTATCCGGAACGAATTGTTGATCAATCCGGCAAATGCTCATGACCAGTCATACCAACGCAAACAAGTGATGAGTTTCTTTGGCTGTGACCCCGGAAAGATGTCGTGCATAATCCAGGCACCGGCATCTCTCACTGATGGCGAGGAGGTCGAACTGTTGCTGATGCCTTTCGAAATAGCTGGTTTGCCTGCTTCGTATATCGAAACATGGTCAGAAGCGCGGAACATTCTGGAGGCAAATCAGCTCGCATCAAAACTCTGGATTCAGTCAGAGCCAAAATCGCCGCATGTAAGCTGTATTGTGGAATCAATGGACGGTCGCTTGTTTTATAAGGTTACTATCGATTCGGCGAACGGGAAGTCTTCCTGCACCTGCTCTGACAGCACACGACCGGGAACAAAAAAGCTCTGTCGGCATATTGTTGCAGTGGCTGCGAAGGCAAAGAGGCTCAACGATGTCATCAGTTGGGCTAATTTAGGACGACGTGCAAGTTTGTCTCCAGACAGCGGTAACAAACCAGGTTCCAGCAGGAACAAATATCGTGGCACTGGCCATACGGTGCGTGATGGAAGAACTTGGAGAGATGAGGAAGAACTATTTTCGTCTCCAAAACGCCGGCGTATTGATCGGTCAAACAGTAGTATTCGTGAACATGAGCTACTGGTAGAGCAAAGCGGTAAGTTACCGCTATATTACGACGTTCCAGTACTAAATCACGTATAACTGTGGTTTGAAAAGAAGGTCAAAATTATAGGTGCAGCTGTTACACTCAAGGAGCCTGGCAAGCATATCCGTTCTAAGCAACGTGAGCAAACCAGCTGTCATTTTACATTACGCATCCGCTAATAACATTTCCTTTCAGCCGGCCTGCCAGTATGGGCGCAAGAATACGATGATGAGCCCTTTCGCATTTCCGAAATCATGGATCAGTTACATGCTAATGTTAAGTGCGCTGGATGCAAAGCTCTTCTCAAATCCTCCCCGCCACACTTGGGCTTGGTTGTTGTTCGAAATGAACGGAATTATAGAGCTGGAACGAAAACACCAACGGACAAAAAGCGCCGCCATTACCATCTGCGGATATCCTGTATCCGCAAGCGCCATCAAGGATTCAATACTGTTAGGGGTTTCGCTTTTAGCTACGACGCAAGCTGGTTTTCGGTTGCTTCAGATCCGAGAAGCAGTACGCTGATATGTTTCGCAAGGGACTTAATTCTGTTTTGATCATGTAACAACTCTGAAAGTCTTTCGCTACCGATGAATGTTTTTTTCGCGAAGATGGTTGTTACGTTGATGCTACGTTCTTATCGCCTTATATTTGTCACCTTCATCAGCTTTTTCATCATTACCAATTGTATATTAGTTTAGTTAGTCCATCAGGTTGTGCAGATGTAACTTGTTGTGTTTTGCTTATGTGACACATAAAATCAAAGACTGCTGCAGAACTTTGAAGTGTAAAAAACGCAGGTAGAGCAAAGGCAGAGTAACGGCTTTTTGTAAACGGTAAAGCGGAACGGCGAAGGTAAACTAAACGGCAAAGGCAAAGTGTACGGTAAAGGCAAAGGGTACGGTAAAGTTGTAAAAGGTAAAGAAAACGGCAAAGGTAAAGTTAACGGCAAAGGCAAAGTTGGCCTGGCCCATACTGAACCAATCCAAGCGCAGACCGCGCCCTCTACCGAGCGAAACACGTGCAGACTGAACAGCCGTCTTTGTCTGCATGAAACTGCCAGTCAATGCGAGAAGTTTTCGGGTGTAACGAAAACGTGGCGACCACGGACGTGGTCGTGGTCGGCTGTGGTCGTGGTTTCCGGTGGCCTAATGGTCGATGGTGGTTGTGGTTATTGGTGGTCACTTGTGGTCAACAGCGGTTGCGGTTGAAGGTGGTCGAAATCTTGCAGTTTATAGTGTCCAGTCGTCGCCACTTATGGTAGCGCTTTGTTGTTTAGCAATTAGGTAGTTGATGTTAAAATTCTTGTCAGTTCAAACGATCATGGTACCAATGGTTTGCCATGCTGTAGCATCCCAAATTCGTTAGCGTATCGTTAGGGCAGGCTTTGTCAAGAATAGCTTGATTGAGCTAATGCTTCGCGCATGAAGATTACGCAGTCCTCTCTTTTCCGATGCCGCTTTCATAGCAAAATTCATTATGATAGATCGTCATATACTGTAACACCCATGCGTGATGCAGCAGCACAGTCATACTCTTAACATGCTTGTCCTGTTAGTGGCGGATTTAGCATGCTGAAACAAGACAACCCGTTGGTACTGTAACCGTTTAATATGGCAACAATTTACATTTCAATTCAAACTGATGAAAACGAATAAATTCAGCGATCTGCAGAAACGTTTAGCGACAAGACAGTGCCACCCAACTGACAAAAAGTTTTACATCATTTAAAATTCACGTAAAAATTTATAAACGAATAAATTCAGGCACTTCCATAATTGCTAAACAACAAAGCGGTACCATAACTAAGTGGCGACGGCTAAACACTAAACTGCAAAATTCCGACCACATTCAACCGCAACCATTGTTGGCCACAAGTGACCACCAATAACCACAACCACCATCGACCGTTAGGCCACCGGAAACCACGACCACAGCCGACCACGACCACGTCCGTGGTCGCCACGTTTTCGTTACGCCCGAAGTTTTCAGACCGAACCGCTTTTTCCGAAAATTTTGTCAGTTCTTCCAACGTTTTCTCGTTTTCCGACATCGTACATCAAAGTCCATTATTTTCAAACATGGCTGGCCGACCGAACAAACGTTTGCATTACGATTATGATGATCCTGCCGATGCCGCACCGTCATATTCGGGTTCTTGGCGCAACACGATGCGCCGGCAAGTGACGACTGCAGCGAGCTCCTGGCAGGATCTCCAGCGCCACGATGATCCACCGAGCCGTCCTCCACCGTATCGTACGCCCGCTGATTACCAGCCAGATGAGTGGGGTTCAATGGACATTATTCCGCAGCCGGGAACCCACCGATCTTCCCGACACCAACCAATTACGGCGCCAAGCGGAACAATCCATACCTGTTTCGCTTGCGGGAAGAAAGGACACATTGCACAAAACTGCCTGGATGACCTAGCGAAGGTGTGGAAAGAGCTGAATGCTGTAAAAAACCAACTGGCAGCCTCGCGACCTGGAGGGGATTTCCCCGCCGCGGATACTCGCTTGATCACCCTGCAGCGAACTGTACAGAAACAGCATGCGCAAAGGATGAGAAAACTGCAGCAAATGGATCCCGCGATCGCCAATTGCCGATTCTCCATTAGGGAACATGTTGTGTTGCATAGCAGTGATCCGTATTCCCAAACCAAAGCAAGGCGACGTTCCGTGGTGGTTAACCGACGGCCAAATAAGCCCCCGAACACCGGAATCACCTATCAGCTGGTGGACGTCATGCAGCCGGGCCAAATGATTGAAGCCGGAGAGGAAGACCTCGAAACCTACACCGGGTTTTTGGGCGATAACCAGCTTACCGCGAACCAGCGTAACTTGATCCGATTAGGTGATGTGGTGGAGATCGCGAATGTCGATGGCGAATATCAGGTAGTGGCGATCGATCAAGGACCGCCAAGGTTCGAGTGTGAGATCGCCAGCGTAGTTCGCATGGAAAAGCACGGCAACCGACTGCACCGAATCCCAGAGGAACGTCCCTTTTGTCTGCACCAGCAGATGGCGACTGTATTGCATCGTTCGAATCGGATCCGCATGATGGGTATGCGACAACGCCGGGAATTCATGCGCAAAACCATGACAGATTCTCCCGAGTATCCGGAATACCCCAGCGACCAGGCCAAGACCAAACGAGAACCGGAGAAGTGCCAGAAGAAGCAGGGACGAGAGCCACGAGACGATATCGAGGCCAGCGAATCGGATGCGGACAACGGCAAAGAGGATATCCTCGCTCCGCAGCAAGCTGATTCTCCGGCCAGCCCCACGCATTCCGAAATTATCCTGGATTAAAGCACGACAAAAGAGAGAAAAGATAGCCGTAAGCCTCGTTGGGTTCGTTTTTTCTCCTACATTTTTCGCCAGTATGTAGCGCGACGATATTCCATATTTACCGCATAGTATACCTAATTTTCCAACATATTTTGCTTATTCGTTCATTTTTTCTTGTTTTGTACGGGGTTCTCGGGTAGTCTGAGCCGACTACTCCCCGCATCTCCGCCATTCTATCACAGCGGCGCGTGTCAGCCTGTTTCTTGTATCTTACCGTTATGATCTGCGCGAGTCAGACGTTTCTTGCCTTACAATTATTCTCATTCCAGCTTATTCGAATATTCCCATTTTTGTACGTTTGATTGAAGCGCATTTCCATCGCGCAGTTTTGACCGATTTTGTACCATCTTATGGCGAATAAAACCATTATTTTATTCCGCTTTCCGATATCTCGCCGATTGATCCCCATCGGGATCACGTCACAGCACCGCCAAGTGTAACACTACCTAGCCAAAAACTTCCCCATTTCTGCCCATTCGGAAAGGGTCGCCATTTGCACTGTGGAGGATAATGCCCATTAATGGCTACATATTGTGCGCCATTTATTGCTCATTTGTGCTCACTTGTTTCCGTTTCTTGGAAAATCGCCGTTTTTGCACGCGACACGTTTAGTAGGTGTCTTTAATAAAGAATTTCTTCATCCGCAATCAAGCATTATAGCACAACAGGGGCCGCAAATCAGAACAACACTTCAGAACAGCGATCTCCAATATTAACAGGTACCAAACGAGCAAAAAGTAGTAATCAAAAATAAGCAAATAAATAGCATTTACTTCTGATCAAAACAGGGCTGGTACTAATCAGTGGACACGGATGGCCTGGCTGGCCACTGGCTGGACATCGTGGCTGGTCACTGGCTGGGCTTCGCAGCTGGTCTGGACACAGTGGCTGGACATAGTAGTCACTGGCTGGTCGCAGGTAAAACCGAGTAAACGAACGCACATCTCAAAATTAGTTGATCAGCGCCATATTTTAAGTGCTCAGTCTAACCACACAGCTGGCAGAAGAATCCGACAGACGTTTTCGGATAGCGCAACTGCATTTCAAAAATCAATCGGAGATCTCGCTAGTGCAGAAAGCATGTGCATCACCGACAGTTCAGGTTAGCAGGGATTCAGAACCACCGACCAAATCTTCAAATTAAAAACCGGTAGTGCTCAGTTAATTTCCTCCGTGTTTTGCAATACGCGTGACTTCTTAGTTACAACAAGGGTAGATTAAAAATTCCAAACGTTTTGAAACGTTTTTCATGAACGGACATACATATTTGTCAATCGTTCTCACAGAACGTCAGTCCTGAAGCGCGTTTCTAAAATGTTAACAATTTCTAAAATGTAGTTTGCCTTTTTAAAAACGGAAATTTCAGTTGCAAGTGATGCAGAACGATCGCCAAATATATGTACCTGCAATTACGATAACAATCTTAAGAAGTTTGGCGCACTCAACCGGATTGCGCGACACTAGATATCCATTTTCTATTTCTGAAAAACAATAACGCGCCTTGGTGTTACGGTGACAGATGCTTGACTATCTTGATTTCATTCATGGTTGTGATAAAAACAACGGGTAGAATAATATTCCCTTACTGTTAATGAGAAACCGTCTGTATTACGAATGACAAAGCAATTGAACCGAATACCCTTCTTAAATTTAAAGAATTGGTCTGTGGTGCGCATCGTTCGAAATTCAGCTGCAGTACTCAAAAACGCCTGTCGTGTTTTTCTGCAGTGGCTAGATCGCGCAGTAAATATGGCGCAGGTAAACGGCACTTGTTGAATTACCATAAATGTCAGAAGATGTCCGTTCGTTCAGCAACTCTGCATTCAGTGTCTCGAGTTGTTTCCAATACTTGTTGCTTGTACATTATGGGAGAAATCTTTCGCGAATCACCGTATTGTCTTTCATTGTGATAATCGGTCTGTTGTTGATGCATGGAATGGCTTGAATTCCAGTAATCTCGTGGTTTTGCATTTGATGCGACGCATTTTGATGCTGGCCTTGGAAAGTAATTTCATCTTGCGCTTTGAGCACATTCCTGGTTTTGATAATTCAATCGCTGATTCGTTGTCGAGATTTCAGTTTGATCGTTTTAGATCTCTTGTACCGTACCATGGGCAAATCACGCCACAGGCGCAGTGCCAGATGTCGTCCGGGATCTGATGTACCATTAATTATCTCCCACGCGGTCAGCCCGTTAGTTCACCGGTTAATTAGTAATCATGTATCAGTTTTCACATGAAGTGCCTATGCATCAACGATTAACCAGTTTTACGATTATTGCCGTACTATGCAGTTGCCCTTCTTGCCTGCATCTGTTCAGACTGTGTTATCTTTATTGGCCATTTGTTTGCGAAAAGTCTCCAGCTGTCCACTGTCCGAGTTATCTGGCCGGCATCGCGGAAATGCATCATATAAACTGCCTGCCTAATCCTGTTGATCATGTGTCCTGCAGTTATTCGTTGAAAGGATATGCTTGTTTGTTGCCTACGAATGCGGATCTTCGCCTGCCGGTTACGCCACACTTGCTGCGACATATGAAAAGCCAGTTGTTGTTGTCCAGCTTATCTGAATATGACAAAGTGTTGTACTGGACGGCGTTTGTCGTTTCGTATTGTGGCTTCCTGCGCGTCGGCGAGTTACTGAATATCAAATGGAATCACGTTTCCTGTAATAGCCATTCTTTGTCCGTGTTCATATCACAGTCTAAAACCGATCAAGCCGGACGCGGTCAGTGGATCGAGTGCGCAGCATCTCCCAGTTCCATTTGCCGCGTTCGCTCAGTCCTCAAACTCCGCCGTTTTGCCTCCCTACTACGCCTCCGTGCCTGCTTCATGTTCACCGATGCACGTAACAGATCCGTTCAACGCTCCGGATTCCTTGCCGTTCTTCGAATGTGTCTACGTGACCACCCCGACGTGAATCGGTACAACACCCACAGTTTCCGCATCGGAGCTGCCACCGCTGCTGCCAACCCCAACATTCCGTCCCATCGGATCCA
>JAQGAU010002320.1:0-15895 GCA_034698045.1 Paramacrobiotus richtersi
GAAGTGCGATCACATCTGCCATCTTAAAAATTTTAGGAAACACGTTCTTTAAAAAACACTGATTAATAAAATGGCTCGTCGGTTCGACCAGCAGCGGAAAAATTACCTGTAAGAGTTTATGTGGTATGCCGTTCGTGCCCGCGCATTTTCTCTTGCGTAAAAGATCACAAAAAATGTTTGAAACAGCTTCAGCCGTTATCTGTTGAAACTCAAACACAGCCGCATTGCTTTCCTCCGGGACCACGGCAGTTGGATGCGTTGCACCGTGTTCACCCAGCGTTGCAAACTGCTCATTCAAAACGTTCACGTTAAATTCAGGAGCAACTTTTACACCTTTGTTTATTAGGCGGTTAATTTCACGCCAAACAACCGCAGAATTCTTTTCGTTACGCGCAAAATACTTTTGCTTTGATTCTCTGATTGCACGAGAGACTTCACGTTTAAAGCGTTTAAACTGCCAATAATTTTCTTCGTTTTCGGAAGTATTTTTCGACAGCTTTTTACGCTTATACGCTGAGTTTTTTTCGTGAATCAGCCATTAGATATTATTGTCCATCCAGGGTGCGTCGTTTTTCGAAACCCGTTTCGATCGTACAGAATAACAATCATCGACGATTTTTACAAGACCACAGACAAAATTCGACACTTCAGCCTCGACATCAGGATAATCGACGTAATTTACGTATTTTCTAGTTAATTCTGAAACTCGCTGTTGGAACACGCCAGCAGGGGTTTGTTTCCAGTTTCGAAAGAAAATCGTTCTGTGTTGCGGTTTTTTGCATGAAAACGCTGAAACCGTTTTACACATTCGATGGTCGGAGAAAGACACGTCGCTCGCCTCGCATGATAAGTAGGAATTTTTTGGTCGACATAAAATGTAGTCAGTTTTAGTAGAGCTGGTTATCAAGGCGTTATCGGATTTTCTCAAGCGCTGCGCAACTCGAGTGTATCCAATTACCTTGTCATCCAGCGAGAAATCGTTGACAAATTCAAAATAGAGATCGCGATAAGGACTCACTGATTCTTGCGATACGTCAACATTAAAATCGCCCATCACGACATGATCGCTGTCTGGGTACTTCAGAAGTACTTCGCGCAGATGCGTAAACAACGCCTTCGTTTCAGCAGCAGATGAGTCGGGTTGGCGATAAATAATACCAATAAGAATTTTGCGCTTTGAAACAGTAACACGAATCCACATGCATTCGAAACCTTTAGAATGGAACGTTGCCTCCACCCGAACAGCAGTAATATGAGAAGGAATATAACAAATAATTCCACCACCACGCGATTTTTCCTGATGTTTCGTCCGATCGCTTCTGAACGTCAGGTAACCCGGAATCGTAAATAATTGAGCAGGATCATTAGAGGACAAGTGGGTTTCGGTAACAGCCAGAATTTTCGAAGTATTATCTTCGGAGCATAAATAATTCAAAAGTAGGTCAAGTTTATCGTACGAAAGGCCCTGTACGTTGAGATGGTGAAACGCAATGCAACTGTTTTTGGGATACATCATCGCGAATACTGAAGGCATCCAACACTCCGATACATCAATCGATAGAGAAAATTATTACGGTCATTATGCTACCAAAACCAATTACAAAAAGTTTCTAAAAAACCTATGTTAACCTCTTATCTGCGCTGGCTGGTCGGATCCAAATTAATCCGCCAGCCCCCCCCCCCCCCCCCCCCCCCCCCCCCCACTATGGGACATTTAGGTCGTCTCATGAAGATCAGGGCACATCACGCTTTCTTTCTGTTACGCCATTGTTTGGGGCTTTCTAAGCTGATGTACACGCTACGATGCAGCCCATGCTGGAAAGTTCCCGCTTTGTTAGAAACATTTACTAACACCGAATTGATCGGAGCCGTCTACATCCAAGCAACGATTCCAGTGTCTCGAGGAGGACTCGGTGTATGTCGGACGAGCACATTGGCTTCTTCTGCTTTGTTAGGTTCCATGTCTTCGACTCGGCGGTTGGCATAGGAGATTTTCCCTAGCGATCGCGCGGAATGAATGAAAGACGCCGCTGAAAACTGGATGGCTATCACGGGATGCGATGTACTGCCTCCCGAACTGGCAAGGGTGCTCCAGTGTGTCTGGGATCACGCAGTTATCGAAAAAGACGTCCATAATTTGTGGGAAATCGGTTCGAAACGTTCCACAGTCCGAAGCACGCCTACGTTCAGTTAGCTCGAAGTATGCTGGCGCATGGTTGAATGCTTTGCCTTCACAGTATTTCGGCAATTGGTTGTACGACCAGGCTTTCCGGATTTCGGTAGGAATGTGGCTGGGGGCAAATCCTTTGTTCAACCGCATGCCTGTAAAAACTGCGGCAAAGATGTTACAGAAAGCGGACTACACGGGTTGTCCTGCCTGAAAGCTTAAGGTTTATGTCGAGAAAGACACAACTGCATAAATGACATTACGTTGCGATCTTTGGGTAACGCTGGTATAAAAGCATATCCGGAGCCGGTTAGATTTGTTTGTGAGGATGATAAGCGTCCAGATTGCGCTACAAGGATGAACTTGTTTCGTGGGAAACCACTCGTTTGGGATGTGATTGTTCGTGATACTGTCTGTGACACTTATGTTGGAGCCACGTCCAAAACCGCCGGCGCAGCCGCCGAACAAGCACCTGAGCTTGAAAAGAATCACTATAGGTCAATTCTCGAGCGTTGTAATTTTGTGCCTCTTGCTTGCGAATCGTTTGGGGTTTGGTGCGCTGAGGCGGTAACATTGTATAAAGAGATTGGTAAGTGGTGGTTCGCAAGGACCGGAGAAAGTCCCTCGACGTGTTTTTTGTTTCAGCGTTTCAGTTTGGAAATCATGCGCGGTAACGTTAGTCTGATTTTGACTACTGTCCCTCTTTCGTTCTAACCGGGTCAAATTCTTTGTTTTACACTGCTTTTATTTTGTTTATGCATTACTACCGGGCTCTTGCCAAATTAACGGCACAAGTAAGAGTATCAGCGGTACTACCATAAACTATAAGTACCGTTTTTGTAGCCTGTTCGAGAGCTTTCGATGATTGTGATCATCTTTCTGTTCATATCGTAATAATCCAGCGAAATTTTGGCGCTTTGTTAAATCCAGCTCTGATAAAACTGGCATGCCTCGATTGCGACTGCCAAATGGACAGACCACCTGGCCTCACAAATTAGCTTGATAAGGCTACCGATCTCGCCAATCATTACCGCGATTCATTTTCAGAATGTGAGAAACATTGTACTTCCACCGACGCGGATCTACGATCATCAAAACACGATCCATTTGGAATAACGGATTCAATAATTTTTTAGCAGTTGTCAAGGTCATAACGTATAGCGGCACTTTCAAAATTTCCAATAACTTGCTAAAAATCGCTAGGGATGCTATAATCTGCCCACTAAAATTACGTGTTTTGTCAATACCAAACAAAATGTCGGAGAGGATGCCGCTATCGGTCAGGATGCGACGTCGTCCGGCGTCATTAGCTTGCCAGACTCAAGCAGCTGTTTGTTCGCTTTGGCTCACCATTGCTGCCTGGCCTTGCAGCTTGCGGCACCGTTACCGCAACCAGACGCGCTGTGCTCTTGAGTTACGCTCGATCACGATTCACGGATCTCGCTAGACCGATTTACCGCTACTGTCGCTACAGCTGCTTTGATTTTACGTTTTACTCCCCCTTTGACCAACCCGGTCTTCAGTACCCTTAAGGATACCTGCAACCTCGTGGTTCTTTGGCCTGTTCTGGTCGTTTTACCTAGCTGACGAGCAGCTAGCCTTCTTTCAGATTCTTACGTAAAGAGTGTCTACGTCTTATATGGTGACTACCTGCGGCTTTCCCAGTGCACTGCGCAATCGGTCTACGACAGCTGACAAAACGTGACCAGCTGCGCCGGATTGATTTCTCGGTCTTTCAACGCTAAACCCACTAGGACAGTGCCGTATTTCTGGAACAGTTCCTTGATAACAGAGTCAAGTTGGGCGCTTAATGTACACTGCCTCGTGTTTTAGAACATCTCTGGAACATTTCGCAACAGGAGAAGACCGGAAAAAGAGGCGACTTGACGTGGTGGCCAGACATCCAACGTGGAAGTGGTTCACCACTGCCCTGCAGACACCTGCCACAGCGCTTTCCTACCGAAACCCCACAGAAACCAACATTCCTCGGCTCTGGCAGGTACGAAACGTTAGTTTACTAGGTTTTTCCCGCCAGCCAGCCGATTTGGGGTGACTTTTTCCATCGAGGAAGCAGAAGGACCTGCACAGTTCGATGAAGGTTCCTGCACTTCTGCTTAAGTTTTCTGCAGTTTCTGCTCTGCCGAACCAATTCCTGCGAATTCCTAAGCCGCGTGAGTATCAAATTTGCCAGGCCTACCTAACTGGGCGGAATGGGAATACGGAATCGGAATGAGAAGAATACGGGTGCTTTAAGCAGTCCAATCAGAAGAGGCTCCGCCTCCTCGTCAATCTTTCAACCAATCATAGAACAGCCCGCCATTTCTGGCCCCTCCTCCCCTGTGTTTCTCTCTAGCCAGTGTGTTCCGATTTCTTAGGACTGGATGATTCAGATGATGACACGTCACGGGGTGAGTCCCGGTATTGAGGAAAGGGGTTAGAGGCCGAAATTTTCGTAATGCGATGACCATCAGCGATGGCCTAGCCTACTGGAAGACAATTGCTAGCAGAGGTTGAAATTCAGCGAAAAGAGAGGTGCGCCGGAAGTGAGTTAACGGACAAGAGTAAGAAAGAAAGCAAAAGAAACGAGTAACATTTTACGGTCAGTCAAAGGGTTACCGGGCATCGGCACCGATTGTGCAACAACATAAATTGGCAAAAAGGAAAGATAAGCATCGATCACCTCGACTCTCTAACGACGATGACATAACCTTGCAACGAAAAGCTATCGGTTCTCGGGACGGCCGCTTCAAGGAAATCTAACAGTAAAGGCCAGCAATAGAAGGCAGAACGAAATGCCTAGTCGTTTTATACGGATAGGTGTCAAAATAATAAATGACTTTGAAACGCATTTCACAGTTGAAAGTAACTGACTTCTACCGTGAAACAAATTGATGCTTTTCCATATGAAAGAGATTTGTTTGGTCGTAAAAACAGATTACGGCTCGTCTTCAAACACAGTTACGATATTTGCTTCCTGATAGATATCATAACTAAGAAGAGCGGTAAAGTAAAATCCCCAAACAAGAGAGCGACGAATTTTGCAAAAATATTATTAGAAAACGATATTGCGAAATTGCATAATAAGCTGCGGAAGTACGCAGACAGGGGAATTATAAGAATAAAGAATTCTTGTTATGTTCGAAGTACAGGAAATCATGAAGTCGTCAACATAGTGCATTCTGCTAGAAAAAATAATTAAGGAGAAACAGAGGTATTTACAAATTCGAGAATAACGGGACTGTATGCAAATTACGGTCGTCGTAAGCTACCCTGTTGGCCATCTGTCAGGTTCGTAAAAACTACCGATACAAGCGCTTATTGTTGTGAAAACTGTTGGTGACAAAATGTATTGAAATTATTCATGGATTCGAGATCAAGAAGGCCGTCACAAGGTGGATCCCAATTATAATAGTAGTTGCCTTCGCGGAAAATGAATGTTAACTTGAAAATCATAATTTCAGCGAAATTACATTATAGAACCATCGGTTATGTACTTGCCATAGTTGGATTCCAGAGCGAGTAGATGAAAGACAACGGGAAATGTTGCTTGATTGTTGTTAGCCAGCTTCCATGGTTGTGGTTGAAGTTTGCCAAAGATGTCCCGACAAACACGGGGAAACAAGGCGACGAATCCGCCAGGAATTCTCAGTCGGTTCGGACCATTTGTTACGGATATTTTGGTAGTGATGTAATACAGACATAATTGACCGGAAGGTCACTGATCGTGGCCGGTAGCGAATCGGCGGGCATGCGCTAATGGGATCAGATTTAGTAGTAAATCCATATGCATAAGTTTAAAATGATGTATGCATATCTCGTATCATATTTGTCCACCACTTTGCCCTCGCAGTTGAGTCCAATATAGTATCTAAAGCAGATGCTAGTAGTACCGTTGGAGCAACTGCTTGAAGAGGTCGGCAAACCTCAATGCCTGACCATACATCCAGCGCAAGCCAACAAGTGTTAATACACGCTTACACGGCGCGATGAACTAATGGTTTCCAATCCGCTATCGTGCGCGTCACATTATTCGGGTTCCTGGCAACTGCCGCCTAAACGGAGCAAATGCTCATATAAGACATAATGCATGGGCTGCGAGTTACGATGCAAACATGTTTCGCTAGGTCATGTGACATACACTTTCGTATAAAATTGTCGGATTTTCGTTACTTTGCTGAAGTGTGTATGATTAAAGTTGTATATACTATTTATCAGTTATAACTGGCCAACCCCCCAACTCCCAAGGGTGAAGAAGAAAAATCAAAATGGTTAAAATCAAGTTAGTCGATTACAATTCCAGCGGTTCTTTTCACCAGTTTCACTTGCAAGGACGGTTCGATTTTACCAGAATGCGTGCGCACAGACATTTTGACTGTTTAGAGCTGGTGCAAATGTCAGGTGTACAGTTAATTCAGCACAGAAGCTAAATTCAACTTCGCATTGATGAAACTTGGTGTAAGTATAATCAAGCGATTCATCGAGAAACAACAAGGGCTCATCTGTTCTTAAGCTATAAAATTCCAAAAACTCATGGCGAAAGTTTCACCGAATCGTCTGTGGTGTGAGTATTATAGCGTCAGCGTTTTTCATTTTATCGTCTGATCTTTCGTCAAAATTTTTCGTGGAACGATAGGGATTGGAATCATAAGAGCTTCTTTCATTGCGTGATTTTAAACTCCTTTCAGATTTCGAACAATTGTAACGTTCATGGTGAACTGTCGTATATGGAAATTGTCGTATGCCCTCTGTACACGTTCCCGTACATAATCTGGGCAAATTCGAAGTATTTCGTGAATATTTCGATGGTTTACCTTACGACATTGACGGAAACTGTGCTTGAAAACCTTACAAAAAGGGCAGAACAACTTCCCATTACGTAATTGGTACGAATCAAAATTTATTCGACTTTTTGTGGTAAACCATTTGGTCACAGGTAAACATTTTTCATATATTGAAGGTAAACTACTTCGACTTCTTGATCGATCACGCCAGTTACTGCGAGAACGGTCTGAAGAATCGCTTCTTTTATTTTTGGACTCGTGAAGCTGAGCGTAACAGAAGCGGTAATTTTGTTTGCATTCTTCCAGTTCTTCTTCATGTTCGGACTTCAGCTGTGATATTTCATTAAGCAGGCTTTTTTGTACCGTAATCAGGACTTCGAAAATGCTTTGCATTTCCATTGGAAGCGCCTTGAACAACTTTCAATATCGGAAATTTTCGGAAATGATTTTTTATTCTGACTTGATAGTATGCCGCTTTGGTATTCAACACCAGTTCTTTCAATAATATCAGATGTATCAGGCAGATATTTGGCACACTGCTCCGTTAGGCAGGTATTTGACCGTAGTTAGTTAGTTATTATCAGCGTGGTATGCGCGAACTGAAACACGAAATCCACTGGAATCAGAATTCAGATGTACGGATCCTATAACACACAAAACAAACGGCAGAAACGGTGCAGTGGTTAAATGGTGCGTGAGACACGACTTTAGAGAACGGAAGCGGTAGTTATTCGGTACATAACAGTACACAAATCTAGTTATTTTTGCAAGAATTTTATTGAGCGCGGAAAGCTTCTTTGCTGTAAATCATGTAGTATACGGACACCTAGCAGGCACGAGACGATAAATTTGTACACGCACAGAACAAATGATACAATGACCGATGCAATGACCCAAACAGGTTGACCTAGGAATGCGACACAATCCAGGCACTAGCAGGAAATTTTGCGAAATGACCTTTAAATTTACGAATCTTCAAAACTTTTTATTTCCGATAAATTGAGCACTTTCGTCTTTTTTACAGTTACGGGCAATTTTACGATTCTTCAGCAGTGAAATGTAACTCAATAGATGACGTAGACGCCAATGACCGAGGTTTCTTGGGAAATTCTTCTGGTTTTCTGCTGACACTTGCTTTCTCCAGTGCTTTCTTGACCTTTTCTGGTTGATCTGGTTATTTCCCTTTCTTTTCCAGAGGTCTGGACAGCTGCAAGATGCCAGACAGTTGTTCAGGCCGAGCGGGACGGCAACCGGTCTACAGTGGGATGGTGCGTCGGGGACGTTGGTCTTTGGGGTTTGCGCGATTTTCTTCTTCTGCGATGGGGCTTCTTCTTTTTCTTCTTCCACGACGTGGCTGAAGGGGCTTCTTTGGCAAGCAGACATGGGCCACTGGTTCAGGATGACAGAAACTCAGAGAGCGCTATACAACTATGGCAGCACACAAGGAGCGCAATATAACAAGGAATGAGATCCTCTCAAACTCGGATGCTGTTAGGCGTACCAGGATGCTAGCGGCTGTTATGGTGGTATCACAAGGTTAGGTGGCTTATCAGGAGAACACACACGAAGGTCACAGTCACAAGCTTATTCAACATTCAATGGAAAATCGTTCGTAAGAAAAGGAAACAGTTCATCAGCTAGCTATGTCGAAGAATGAGATTCGGAACAGTCTCCGGCCTGGCAAGGCCGGCAAGCGGCCATGCTAATTGCATGTGAGCGGCTATCAAGATCAAGGGTTGAGAAAGTTAACGGAATTAGTGAGAACAGGTAAACACGTATCAGTAAATGTACGACCTACAGGAAGATCATTTTTTACGCTATAGTATAATGCATTGTGACTGTACAGGCGGACTGGTTTCCTCGGCCGGATGTATACGTAGAAAACTGTCAGAAGCGTGTACATGTAGATATCGACATTATGCAAATCCGGACACCCGATTTTTTCTTCTTGAAACTTTCCTAAATTTACTATTATAGATATCCAACTGGCAGGGGGGCTTTCGTCTTCAAGCATACTATATGGCCATTCAGTGAGATCGCAGAAGTACATATTACTGTTATTCTGCGCATGCAGACAATTCTAATATGGCTCTGTCGGTTGTGCTCTATGTTCGGTCAGCATCCCCGACTGGTTTATTTTTGTCCAATTTGTTTGGCTAGCTTTTTCTGAAATCTCTGGCGGCAAAAATAAGATGGGAAAGTCTATCAACGGTACAAGCCATTCTTGCTCTACCGTTGCTTACGGAAGCTCACTTGTACTGGCAGGTTAATCGTAGCGGAAATGGGCGAACATTGTGTGAAATTTTCACCAATGTTGGATCTAGCCAACCACTGATTTTGAAGTTCTTAAAAAATCAAACAGTCTACTACTAGTATGTCTACCACACAGTCTGAATCTGTAAACGATCGGTTTATTCCTTCATACAGCGAACTTTGCAGGGTTAAGTACGCGCCGATCAACGCGAGCGCCAGAAGGTGAGAAGCAAAGAGAAATTTGAACCAGAGTGCGGGAGACTAATAGGGAACCCTCGTTCAGCGGAGTTCTTTCAGCAACATGTAAGTGTTGAATTACAACGAAGAAATGGTATTTGTGTATTCAAGCCGTTGACTCGAGAAACGACATCGAAGGTGTGTTTAAGTGTAAAAAACTGTAACTTGCAATAGTTATAATTTCATGCTGGATTCGCGCGACAGCACCGCTGGCACGAAAAAATTAAAATTCGTTAACTATTATTGAACCTGTTATCATAACTATCATGTATTTTTTGTACTGCAATTAATAGGCAGTTACTGCGCAATTGCTGGCCTTAAGTAGTCAATGAACATAGATTCGTTCTGGCCGTGTGTCGGTAGCTATTACTGCGCAATAACCGGCCGGATAGAATCACGGAAACGGTGAGCCTACGCAATTATGTGGAATAAGAACACGGAATCGCACTGCATTTGTCGGAACGTAATGCAGCTTTACGAAACCTATACAGGAACCAAAATTTCGAGATCGTGAAACTTAGGAGGAACGGAATAAACTGCTGTGGGATATAAGTTGGACTGATTGTAAGAATTATTCTTAACACAAGTTGTAAAGGTTAGCATGCGAAAGATCCCGCAACATCTGCTTTACAGGCGTGGCATTTGAATGTACCGAAAACTACGCCACTAGCAGTACCATAGCGCATTACCGAGTTACGAGCCATTGCAATGCGACCGAAACTCGTTTGCAGCTTTCACTGTAAGAACCAATTCAGCATATAGCCGTTTTAGAACACGAAGAAACTTAGACACTACTGAGCGCTTGTGAAAAATTCTGGAGGAATTTTCATCAAATTCCGGGATTTCTTAGGTAAACGCAACGATTCACTTTGAAATAATCTATGCGGAGTAACACTTTTTGCTAAAATCAATAAGCATCAATGGGTATGAATGGGTATTTTCCAAATCACTTTTGATCGATCTTGAGAATTGTTTCTGGTGGATTGTGGATCAAAAAGTTCCTGAGCTGGTGTTGAGCTAAAGCCAGGCACGATGGCAGCCCCAGTTAACTTGGACGCTCCAAAGCTGACACTCTTCGCCATCCCGGATGGCGAAGAGTGTTCTTCTCTGGCCCATCCGAGGCCCATCCGAGAATTCTTCCCTGAAAACCCGTCTTCTGGACAATGGTCCTTTGCCAAATTGATCCCCGATATTCGGAAGATGGCATACTGGAGCAGATTGCTTTGATATTGACAATGACCCCTTTGAGGAAGGAGTACTGCCTGATGTCGAGAAACTTGAGAATGAGAATAAGGACTGTATTTATTCTGGAGGCCGAGTCAACGGAGAGTAAGAAAAGAACTGACGGTAATATGGCTTCACTCGAAACCTTGCAGAAAACCGTGCAGTCCGTCAAAACAGGCGCCCCAGCTTTTCGAGCCACCCCTGCGTCCGCCCCCATGAGCCACAAAGATGTGTCGACTTCCGAACTAAAAGCGTATCCTCTCTTCTCCGACAGCCTTTCTCCCTACCAAACATCAAGCTGTCAGAGATCCCGATCACCTGTGATGAGTGCTGCCAAAAAGCCCCAGAACGTTGCCAAGCCAGCCACCCCCCTCAGCCAAGCAGAATTGTCGTAACCTGAGCAAAAAGCGTCTTACCCCTGCGCCGACAGCCCTTATGTAGCTAGGAAGAAAATGGTTCGTGGAATACTTGAAACGCCAACGTCTTCTCCGGAGGCAGACATTGTTACGTCTAAGTTGCTGTTCAAGCGCCCTGCCAAACCGGACAAGGAGAAGCAATGCTTCTGTCTGCACGGCATCCCCCGCTGGAGAAGACTCCCCACAAGACAGCCGAGGAATATGGAAATGGCTTGAGGAGCGTTTTCGATGGTAACGGCATTGTTGTCAGATTTGTATCGCTGTATACAGGTAAAAGTGGTCACAAGGTTTATTTGTTTGCTTCTTGGTTTCTGTGCTGATCAGACTGATAAGATCTTTACGTCTAAGACCTGGCCCTAGAATATTGGAGTGCGTGCGTGGTTGTTCGCCCTCAAAGCGTGCAGTAGTCTTCTTCGCTTTTGTTTTTGTGTTCGCCCTGCATTTTCTTTTGCTGTAACTTGTGCTACATGCAATAAAGCAATATCTTTGCGGAGCATATTGCTGGATTAATTTGGGTACTCGAAACTAATGAGGAACGTCAGCAGAAATGTCGGTTCTGGATAGCTTGCGAGTAAAACTGGTCGATCAAATTCTATAAACTGTCGGAGAAACCGCAAGTGTAGGTAAACTCCTTTTAATGCTTAGATCTTTGCCAATCTTTGAACCGTACAGACAAAAGTTTAATATATTTAAAACATTGCTTTGTTACTAGATGCGGCCATATTTACAGTAAACGAAGTTGGTGCCAATGTGTGGTGCATTTCGCACATTTTTTGGATTATCAAACTGATTTAACCCTGAGGTAAGCCTTGAAAATCAACACAAAAGCTTCGGTCTCGATGCCGTGAACCGCAGCCGTTATCTCGATGATGCCTGGTTTTAACATTAGTGTTGTCAAAAAGTCGTTGTATAGCCAATGTTAATTGCTGTAGCCAAGTCTTGGACCCTACCGGTTACGCACGTAATTGTTTTCCATTTTTTAATTTTTTTCTTTCATGATTTTATAAGAACTTAAACCGCTAGGAAAGCAATATTGCGCTCTGTTAAACAAGTGAAGCTAGAGCACCGCTTCGCGTCGCAGTATCAACAGGGCATTAAAAACCTGCGTTATATACAGTATTCATCAGCGCACGCTGTTCTATTAGGAGGCCTGATTCGTTCTGGTTCTCATTTATTTTACCGGGTAAAAGTTGGGTAGAAACAGATGCGTCTGAATTTGAACGATCTGATAACCAGGACATACGGTCATTAGCAGGTGCAGCCATCCGTGAAAGTGGCAACGGTTGCCTGGAAAAAATATATATATGAGTAATAAAATTTTTGCGAACCGCTTTCCTTACATTAAAGGTTATCTGGTTGCTGATAACTCCGGTTGCGCTAACAGCGGTCAGTGCATATGTTTGTACGATGTCAGCGTAGTTTGGCTGTACCGCGGCAGTATACACTTCCAAAGTGTTACCGTCCACGCCAATGTAGTTGACCTTGTCTCCATCAGAAGTCACGGTAAGCAGAATTTGCAAAGGTTTTGCGCAGGTCGTCTAAAAACTCAGTCTTGAAATAAAAGCGCTACGGTGCCGCCCAAAAATATGGCACAACTTGAGAAAACATTGATAGATACGCTCATAGCTTCTTTACAGATGAAAACTCACAGAGAGCGTTGAACCAGAAATTGCCCCGTATGCTGGTGCGCACGTTGCTGCGGTTGGACTTGTCGACAAAGAGACTGTGCACGCCCCGCTGGCTACTGTACTGCTGCTTCCAACACAGGTTTGGCTGGTGCAGTTTGTAGTATAACCCGTTCTGCATCCACACGTTCCCCGCTTTGGTGATCCGTTTCCGATATTTTCAGTCATGTCGCCACCAGGACCGATGCATAAGGAATTTTCCGGGCGACAGCGTTTGTTTACAAGAGCACAGTCACAACCCAGTGGTTGAAATCGTGTTTCTCCGGCTCTGGCATGTCCGCTCTTTCCCACACCACCATTTCCTCTGCAAGCTACAGTGACAGATCCGCATGTTGACGTTGAAGATGCACGTCCTCTAATTGCTAATGCGTCAATGTTGCTGATCATGCAAATAATGCACAGAATGCAGACCAAAGGTACTTCCAAGCAGTTAATTTGCATTTTTCTTGTAGGTGTTCTATATATTCGCAAGACAGCAGTCCATGTCTCCAGCGCAGTTTTCGAGAACTTATATAGCTAGTGATTTTGCACTGCACAGCAGCACTGGGCGTGCTAAGCCACGAACGAGCGCTTATAAATTCCAGCGAACGGATACGAGTTCGGACCGATATAACCAAATGTCGTTGCCAAGCACGGGGTCTACAGCCAAGAAAGACAGGGTCAATTACTGCAGTTCAGTTAAGAGCGCAAAATGTAACTATTCGCTGCTGAGTAACGTAGTTGCGGAGCACAGATGCCATCACACTCCTTTTTAACACGCAACAGCAGCTTTATTCCACTGTTAAGAAAAACCCAAATTAGCATCAGAATGTGGAAACAATATGTTACCAGACTGTTCCGGTATGGTTTGATAAGATAATGTTTCCACATTCTTGCGCTGATTTGCTTTTTCAAGTTTGCAAAATGCTAAACTCAGCTGTGTGATAGTTAGAGTTTGCGCACTTAACTAAGGCAGGGTCTAAAACCTGGAAGTGGAAGCTTACACTGTAAGTTTCCACTGGAAGTGCAAACTTCCAGTCTGGAAGTGTCGCTCACTAAAACTTGGAAGCATTGGCTAAAACGTGGACGCACAATGGAAAAATCTGGAACCACACTATTCCGTGATAACGTACTATATCTTCCGCAAATACGGAAAACGAGTGGGAAGCATTATACTGCACGGAGCCGTATACGCTGACGAGGAGTATACTGTATATTAAATAATGCAATTCCACAGCAAACGAGCTGTTAAGCGCAGTGCGCCGCGCAGGCAGCGGAACTAAGTACTAGGACTTTCAGATTGCCTGACCATACATCATTTCAGCTTACAGGTAGGTGAGCATGCGCGGCGGCAACTTGTCTCGAAATATGATGGACGTTTCTCTCGTTTGCCATATGCGTCTTAACTACCAGTATGTAATTGTGTCATAGACTGATAAACTGCAAACGAATATTTGCGTTCCGCTGCACACAACTCAGCATGTCATAAGGAAGTCCTCCACTGTCTGTCTGTTATTGACAAAAATGAATGTAACTTGCCAGTTCCTACGTAGCTGAAGTTAAGGCCAGACTCCGGTCAAATCGGATGTTTCGCGCACCAGAGTGCCACTGCACGGATGTATGCAGCAGAAAGCACTCATATAATGCGTTTAAAAGTGTACTGTTGTCCATTTGTGCAAAAATCAGTGGTTGCTCTGCAATATAGTCAACCATTAAGCCAGCCTTACTAAGCCACACAATGAAAAGTGCGCAAGCTGCGTTCCGACAAAGTCTTTCTGGGAGCAATGAGACAAAATAACGCACCTGTAAAAATATCTAACCAATTTTTGCACATGCAAAACCTTAGTGTCAAATTTGGGCGAAAGTTGTTAGAGTGGCACGCCTCTCTGTTCAGAACGTAGTACGCCTGTCTGTTCTGTGTGTGCTGTGCTTTGTGCTGTTTGTCAGTGTGCAGCGTGTACGTACACGTGCCGCTGCGCTGTGTGTGCGCTTTTCGATTTCATGCAGCTAGACAGGGATGCTGCGCATGCCGTCTCGCCAGGATTCATTAGTTGGTCTTTGGCTCAATCTTGGTCAGATGCTTTTCCGTCTTTAGCCAGCGCGACCGCGCTAGGCCTGTGTCTGTGTCGCTTTACGCAATTAAAGGGCAGATTGCCTTTATGTCGTGTGTTTCCGCGTTTCTCCCCTGAACCAGCGGCGTGCTGGTTATATCACAGTGTTTAGTATAGTGAAATGCCCATCAAGGCAGGTCGTGTCAAAATGGTTGGCTGCAAGTCATACCAGGATGCTGTTTGGTCACGGCAGAGCTATTTCATGGCAGCAGCATTACGGATTTTAAACTAAGAACAATCCACCTGACGTACGCCTGTGAAACACGTTAGTCACGCTACAGCAGCGACAAAGTGCATTTCCAGTGGTTCTACGCATAGTGTTCTAATTATACGGAAGTTCGGTCAACTGATTTTATTACCATTCATAGCCCATCATGAAGCCCGAGAATTTTTTTTAAAATATTCCAGACGTCAATCTATTCTGTTATTCTCAACGGCATACAGCTTGGTTGCCGATTGTTCTCGGTGTTGTTGTGCGATGATCAGAGTTCCCACAAAAATGAGTTATTTCCATGCGACTTTGTTAATATTAATGGTTCACAAGAACCGCTGTGAAAACGTATCATGCATGATAAACGCGGGTTGTGATAAATCCCGACCTTTGACCGATTTAGAAAACAAACCAGTCATAGCGCGGGAGATTTTTCTCAGAAATTCAGCACGCTGGCTGTTTCTGTGAGCGTTAAAAACATCAAGTAAACCTGATTCGCGCCAGTTTTATTGTGATGCAAGTCGCGCGGTAATGCAGCTGCTCAACTTCACTCGTTGTTATACGGTTACGAAAAATTTCGTAAAATATAGCAATAATGCCGAAGATTAATAACCGTCAAGTAGCAATTAATCTAATTGAACATTCTAAACTACTTAATGCGCTGGATGATATTCTGATAGATGAAACGCCGACAGCCTTTACGGACAGCAGTGATTCCGAATCATCCGAAGATGACACCTGCACCTATCATGGTTATCTTGATGACCTGACTTCACCTGTGATGATGCGCCTCTATCTAGAATACACCAGATATGTCAGTCGCAATATTGT
>JAQGAU010002321.1:0-15894 GCA_034698045.1 Paramacrobiotus richtersi
CGGCCATCCACCACGCCTACACCCACCCCACCACCAACCCCAAACTCCTCCACCACCTGCTAACCATGGCCAGCATCCACCCGGCCCTCCTGGCCAAGGACCGGGAGACCTTCGCCATCTGGACCTCCTCCGCGCTCTCCACCCACTTCCCCATCATCACCGAGATGCCGCTGTCCCCGGCCAACTCCTTGGGGAGTACCGGGTCACCGCGGTCGCTGTCCCCGATGAACAGCTCCCATGCGTCACTGTCCCCGCAGAATAGTGCCGGGTCCTCGGGGATTGGGGATACGGGGGAGGGGGATGGCCATGTCGGATACGGCGGCGATTGTCAAGCGGAATGGGGGGTTGGCCGTGCCCCGGGGGCTGGGGGGAGTGGTGGTGCGGAGTCTGAGTACCAGTCCGCATCAGGAGGAGGAGAATGGGTCCAGGGGGGATCTGCATGGGAGTTGCTCCAGTATGGTCAATATGGAGCCGTTTATCCATGTACCGCAGCCGGGAATGAGAGGTACGTACATATGTGATGCCTTGGTTCGTAGTTTTGTATTTATATTTTTTTTTATATTGTGTATTTATATTTTGTTTTATATTTTGTATTTATATTTTTGAACTATTTTTGTATTTAAAATTTGTAATTATATTTTGTATTATATTTTGTATTTATATTTTGTATTTCTGTTTTTATTTTCTGTATTTATTTTGATTTATTTCTGATTTAATTTGTATTTTTGTGTTTATACCGTAGATCAGTTCGTAGTTGTATGTAATGGAATTTTACCGGATTTGTTTTTAAAAAATGAACGAAAATGGCACTGTCGCTTTTTTGTATACTTCGCTGTATCTGATTTCCACGCGCTTCCTGCGGTATTGTGTATCCGTACCCGTGTTTACCGGCAGAGAGATACTTTTCACCAAACATCCGCATCTAACACGTAGAAATGCAGGTCTGAAAAAGGAATCATCCTAGCAAATAACAGAATACACCTCACTACATTTCAATAGCATTACTCTCCCGAGATCCCTCGGGCGGGAAGAATCCCGGTGTAGTGTCGTGGATAAAAGGTTCAATCGATCAACTAGCCATGTATAATCGATGGCGTGGTGTAATGGATGGGGTCGGTTGAATAACATGGGATCGGTTGGAAAAAAGGGAATAATTCAGTCTGGAGCACGTGAACCGGGCAGATGACGGATCAGGCGGCGAGCGCGTGGTATGATCCCCCGGTTCCGGGTGATGGGTCCCGTGGGACGAGAGCGGGGCGGCTAGGGATACCGGGAATTGTTGACGGAAATTAGTGACCGCGAAAAATAAGCGGCTCATGACTACTGATGGAGAGAGAGCTTTTAATTTGATGAATATTCGTATATCGGCAGTGAAAATGGAACCGTTCCTAAGTCAAGATACTTTTGCTAACTCTACTCTTTTCAATATTTTATGGAGATGATATAGCGAAAGAGATTGGGATGTTAAATTGATATTAAAAGAAACCTTATAACTTAAAAAGAGATTTGGATTTTTTGGAAAACCTTAAGCATATTTTTTGTAAAAGATTTTTTTATTTGAAAAATTATGCTTTAAAAAAATAATGGAAGAAAATTTAGATTTAAAACAAATTTGAAATCTGATTAATAATGTCGATGGATCTGAAGTGTTTTTAAAAGAAATAGTCTGCAGCGAAAATATGTACTAGGAAATATTCGGAATGCATTTTACTGGATTGTTTGAAAATATTTTTCTTGGGAAAATGACTAATAAAGGGACTAGAGTGTATTAAATGTAAAGTGTATTGAATTGAAAAAATACAGCTTGAGCAGTATTAAATTGAGATTCTGTTTTTCCTCGGTAAATCAACTTTATTGCAGTTAAACGAAGCATTATCTGCTGCTTTTTGCGGAAAAAAGCAAGTCCTGTTGAAAATTCTATCGCCCGGCCGAAATGGGGTTTCTGGGCGTGTCCATTGTCCGCAGCTGAACAATGCTTCCCACCACAACGGCTGAGTGAATTTGAGAATTTTAACCGTGTTAGCAGGAAAAAGTGCTCTCAATTGCACGTGTAGGTGATTTTTGAGAATATGCGCTTGGTCGCACAGGCGGATGGCGGGTGTTTGAGTGGTGTGGCTAGCGCACCGGATCTCCGGTCTGTTGCGAGTGTGTGTGTGTGTTCTACCCCGTGCTGTGTTGTCTGCGCGTTTTTGATTGTCTCCGTTGGCCTCATTAAGTGGACGTGTGCTGTGCGATCAACGCTGACATTTTCCCTTCTAATAACTGTCATTATTTCTTCAATCAAAAATTCTGATGTTCGACAGTTAAAGAAATTACATTTCTTTAATCTGAACCAGGCCTGAGCTTTCGGTGTGCGGTCAGTTGTTTTTCGCTAAATTTCGGTATAATTATTTTTATTAAATTTAATTTTTATTGAACAGTTAAACTAAAAAATTTCTATTCAAACTATTTTTTCTAACTCACCGATAAAACAATTAAAGGAACATGCGTTTGAGTTTTAAAAATAAGAAATTATTTAAATTTTAATAATTTAATTGCAAAAGAAATTGAATTAGTTTTAAAGAATTTTCTAATATTTCTTTGGATGTAACTTCAGAGGAAAATCACAATGAACACAAGTATCAATAAAATGACACTATTGTTTTTTTGATAATAACGTTTATTTGCTGGGCGTAGGTTGAATTAATTATTTTTCTTGTCGATATTTTGTGGATTGATTAAAAATGTAAAATCTTAATGGAAAAGCAGTGGGTGCCTGCGTTGACGGCTGTGGCAAATGTCAATCGTCAACCGGATGATTTTCTCTGGCAGATCAGTGGGTTGCGGACATCCGGGTCCGGGATAAACAGGATGACAACAATCTGCGTTGGGTAGGCGGAATTAAATTTCACCAGACCGATGCGATTACAAAACATACACCAGCTGACACCAGACAGAGTGCATACGTAACGGGAATCGTTACCACACAGCTGTGGCGATGTTACGTAAATTTTCGAGGCGTTGAAAGGGATAATAATTTTTCCATTGAAACTTCTTTTCAGTCTAATTTAATTTCTTTTTCAATTGAATGAATTAAATTTAACAAACTTCTTGTTTTTAAAATTCAACACAATGTCATGTCCTTTAATTGTTTTATCAGCGATATAAAAAAAATTAAATTTGATTAGAAATATTTTAGTTTAACTGTTTAATAAAAATTTAGTTTAATAAAAATAATTTTACTAGCTAGTTTCACCATAAGGATTGTTCGTCTGATTATGTTGATTATTCGAATTCTGATTATTCTGTCTTGTGACGTCAGCGACGCACCGAGTGGCCACAGGCCCACAGCCAAATAATCAGAATAATCAGCCACGCCCCACAATCGAAACAATCCATACTACCTCCCGAGTTAGTATTCGATCATGATCAGAACTGACTTTTACGCTAGGAAAACATAAAACTCACAGTTTTCCACCAGTTCCACATTTGTTGAAGTACCCAACGCATTTTCGATTTCAAGCAATTTTTTTGATTGGTTGACAGAGTTCGGCCCTCTTTTTGAACAATCAACATAATCTGTTTCAGAATAATCTTATGGTGAAGCTAGCTACTGAGACTTGATTATAGAAAATCACTGAGAATTCCGGATATATGTGATAGCAACGTTAGGAAGCGTTCTGGGGTATTTTTTTGAAATTTCGTTTAGGTAGGTTTCTTGTGCATGGTGTAGTATGTGAATGTGATCGTAGTGTAGTGGCTGCAAAAAGTTGGTTAATGAAGTCTTCGTCTGAATAAAGATTGTGCTGTAAATTGATATTTTAGAAAAGCCTAAACTCTTGTGATCATTCCGTATTGTATTTTTCCCTTTCTCAACATGTTGTTGTGATTCCAATTAATTCTGGTGATTGTTGTAAAGTAGTAATATTTAATGTAATTAATATTCTAACTTAATTGTGATATTTAATTTAATACTTAAATTGGTGGTTACAATTTTTATTGCTTATAGCTAATATATTGATTCGATGTTAAGTGTATTTATGGTATTTAAAACCAGTTTTTTACCAGAAATTATATGTAAAATTTATCCAAAATTATATGCTAAATTATATATGTAAAATTTACTGATAATCTTCTAGATGTTCCCGGTTGGTTGAAGACCCTCCGTCTTCACAAATACTGCGGCCTATTAGCCAATAAAACCTACGAGGAGCTAATCGGGATCACGGAAGTCCAGCTGGAAGCATGGGTACACATACACTTTCAACTCTTTCCTGTTCATTTCCTCATCGTATGCTGTCTTCAACAGAATGTGACGAAAGGGGCACGGGGGAAAATCGCCCTGTGCATCCAGAAACTCCGGGAGCGCCCGGAGGAGCTGCGGCAGTTGGTGCAGCAGCTGAACGATCCCGGACAAGCGCGGAATGTGGTGGTGGAGCTGCGGAATCTCCTGGGCACGCCCATCAAGATGAGCATGACCCCGTTGCGGGATATCGAGAATATTGCCAGTATGGAGCAGATTCCGGCCAATGATATTGCTGCCCGGATTACCTTTGTTATCAAGCAAGGTATACCACGTAATATACAATCTAATATACATTGTCGCTCGAGTGAAGCTTTCATATCGTCATTAAAGTAAATCTATAATACATGTTTCTTATCTTACCAGAATTTTTGTAAAACATTATAATATAATTGTTAAATATTTTATATTATAATATTATAATGTTATATTATAATTGGTAAAAACGATCGACTGGTAATCTGAAAAAATCGTGTAAATATTTATTGTAATTATTACAAATTTGAAACAAATTAAACAAACAATTTGAAACAGATGTTGGAAATATAAATACATTTATTATTGTTAATATTTGATATTTAGATTGAATGGTCTACATGTATCATTTGCCTGTGGGAAGGAACTTTATTATAATACTGATGATAAATTGTATTTCTCATTTCGCCAAAATCGTTGTTTAAACAGTATGGAAAGTATAAGTAATCAAAAGATAATGAATAACATAAAATAATTATCTAACATTTTACTTGCAGTAGCAGCGATTCGGCTAAATGGAGCGCCTGTACAGCAGCCGGAAGACGACACCAACAGCATACTGCTGCAGATCACCGAGCGGTGTCTGCACCATGAAGCGTTCTACGGCTGCTTACGCAGTACGTTGCAGACCATTAAACATAATCTTCACATGCATCTCCGTCCCGGTACCTTCCAAGGACACCGTAAACTGACCAAATGGTAACAGATTCGTCTCTCTGCCGTTCCATAGTTAATTTATGTTGATTTTGTTTTAATTTTTAATAGTCTTTCCTCTAATTGTTTCTCTAATTCGTTTTTTTTTGAATTTTTCTACAGTTATATTTTTTAGAATTTTTTATTTAATTACTTAGTTTTTTTACTGTTTTTTTCTGTCTTATTTGCTTTGTTGGAAATGATGAAACACATGTGCAGAAATCTGTAAGGATAGAGTTTCTAGAAGGGGTTTGTAATCGGTTGGTTTGTTTTCAACAGTTACACCAACACCTTCGACAACCGGTCGAGTGTGGCGCCCCACCACGAGTTCTTCATCAGCAGTCCCCCGGGGGAGTCGCGTTTCCGCCCCCTGGGGCCCACGGTGTCGGTGCCGGTGCACCGGCCGTTGCAGCGCATGTACGCCGTCAAGGGACCGGCCGGGCCGGCGCTCCTGGAGAACGACAAGCTCCTCAAGCCCCGCGTGCCCATTGGACGGGCCAAGTCGGCGCCCTTATCAGGTAATACACCAAAACAGGAAATTCAGTGATTTTTCAGTTTTCGTTATGAATTTCTTTTTGAGTAGTTTCTTGACCGTTTATTTACATACTTCAGCCTGATACTTAATAGATTTCTTTAATTGGCATTTTATATCAGTTTCATGGTAATAAATTGCTATAATTAAATTCTTCATTGCAGAATGATTCTAATTTAATTATATACTTATAATTTACTTATAAGTTTCACTTTAATTCTTAATAATGATAATAAATTTTTATAAATATTCACTAACGATAAATCGCAGTCGTTTAATTTTGCTTAGTTGGTCTTTTTTTCTACTTTTTTTAAAGCTAGATTTTGTGCAATTGGTATTTTATTCTGTTTTTCATGTTAATAAATTTTTATAAATTAATTTGTTCATTACAAAATAATTAGAATTTAATTATTTACTTCAGATTTTTATTTTTTTCAATAAAAAGTTTTATGAATATTTGCTAACTTTGAATCGCAGTCGTTTAGCAAATTTGCTGACAATTGGCTTTCTTTGATATCGGCAGAAAACGAATCGAATCTCTGGTTCGACGGATTGTATCCCGAGCTGGAAACGCTGACATTGAGCGTGACCGAGCACGCGCTGGACAGCTTCGGTAAGTGCCCACCGCTAATCGAATCCACTTGCCTCTAATCAGGCACCACCTTACATATTACCCGATATAAAATCAATAACAATCCAATTGTTTTCACATTTGTCCTACATTTTTACATTGATTTCCTGTCAACTGAGTGTTTAAATGCATATCCTGTTTGCAGAACACACCTCCTATTAAAATGTCTCCTAACCCTGGGAATGGATGGGTGCAGCTGAGAAATGGGATTTTGTTTTTGGCTCTTTCTGTTTCCATGTGATAAACAGTGTCACGCCAACAACTGGGATTGGATGATTGGATCATGGTAGATTTCGGTTGGATAATGAATGTTTTCGGGGTTGGTTTCAACGTTTTTCGAAGAGCTCTTTCTGTTCTGGCGGGACCGGGAAAGTGTGTTTGTTGGGAAAGGGTCTATACGTGGTTGGGAGGATGTATCTATGTAGTTGAGACGAAATAAAGTAGTTTTGGTGTGTACATGTGTTTGTTCATACTATTGACCACTTGCGATTCGGTATAAATGAAATTATGAAAGAAAATAGATTTATCAAAATTGTAGCAACGAATAAACATGCAAATAAACACAGTTAAATGTATATGAAAAAACATTAACTATCTGTAGTAAAATCGAAATGACATAAAACAGTGGAAAGATAGCTTACTTGTTAGCAAAAATTAATCAATAAAAAAAAATATGCAGTTCTTTGTAATGTGATAGGAGAAGCGACTTAAACGAACGAATACACAGATATTGGTGGGTGTTTCCGCAATAACCAAAAATATAATTATTATGGACTCTGCATGACCCCGGGACTACGTACTCTGTATGCCTCTCCACAGTTCACTTGGTACTGCATTTTCTACTACCGAACGTGTTCTTCGTGTCCCTTTAATCTTCCCCAAAAATGGTCACGTACAAGGAATTTAGTATCACTTCCCTTTAGAATGATCAAAAGAAAAATAGTCGCTTACACCTGGGAACAGTTGTGAACAAATCGCAATAAAAAATCTTTTCGTACAAAAACGCATCCAGATGTCAACGTGTTGTAAACGGCTTTAGAGGAGGACGTTCCATGAACCAACGTAGGTCTTGATGTCCCCGACGTGTTGGACATGGGAGATGAGTGACGGCTGTCCGGATCCGCAGGCTTGGCAGGAATCACGCGGGCTCAGATAGAAATCTGTCGAAAGCAAAGTCTTCATGGTAGAATTGCCGCGACTTTTTACTAGCTACTGTAATAACATGCATATGCCACTCATGTGCATCGATAAAACTGTATCCCCAAGTTAGCCGGTACGTACACATGCACATGGAGCAGGTATGCACGGTACAGGCAAGCATTGTTAACAATAAGTACTGTATACGTCTACGTTGGTAGGTGTGAGTGGTATTAAATTAGTATGGATATTATGCACTTGATAATTGTGCGCTACACAATATGGAGTGTACCATCATTATTGAAATCTATTTGGAAATGAATATTTGATGTTTATGCCGTATGCATAAACTAACTATGACATATATCGCTATAGGATTCACCCAAAAGATGCACATAATAATGAATAAACAAATCGGACGTAACCTGGCACGGAAGTATGAATTCCAAGTGTTTTTACCTTCGGAAAAGTAGAGCTGGGTGGTAAACGGTTTGCCAATGGGATTGTTGTTCTTATCCACCGGGGTGATGGTGAAATGAATATGCGCTGGACGGTATCCACCGTCGTCATATCGGCCGGGGAAGATGGAGGTTAGGGAATAGGCTCCCTTATCGTTGGTATAAAATCGGACACGGCAGCTCTGTATAGAATTGACCCAACATGAATGGTTTAGGTTTAAATCAACGCCTACACAACATCTACACAACACAAACGGGAAAATGACGACTAAGATATAAAATACAGCTTTTCCCAGTTGACCTATAAGTTCAGCTAACAGGTACCCGTGGTGGACTCGAAACCCAAACAAATTGCATAAAACATTGTGCCACACGCATTAAATGAAGAAACGGGAGGTATAGTAACTACAGTTCTCTGTATAGTTGCAGTTGTAGTTATGCAAAGGAACCAAGAAACTTTATTGTCGATATATAAAACCGATGGACTTACAAAATCCTTGGAGCTGGGACTGGTGTTGCTGTACACCCCATCAGCATTCGCGTGCCAGATGTCCAGCAGGGCCCGGACGGGGGCTCCGCACGGTGATCCGGAGCCGCGCAGACTCACGGATCCATTGAGAAACAGACGGTCGTTGGCTGGCAAGTTGGCGCAGACATACGGAGGATTGGGACCGCCGCCGGTCTGGAAGGGGGCGTTGGCCTTGTAGTACGGACCCAGAATGTCCTTGGCTGTTGGGGTACAAGCTCCGGGAGCCGCCGCTTTCATCTGGAGGCCTATAAGTATCAAAAGCAAATTGTAAAAAATTATGTACTGGTCAACTCGTTTTAAACTCATTATACTACGCAAACCCGAGGTAAACGCCCACATTTATTCGCCGGACCACAAAACCTGATACAATGCCAACAAGTAAGCAATGTGCGAAAGCTGCGATAAATAAACTGATTTTTTAAGTTTTGCACCATACATTTGTAACTGGAAAGAAAATTCCTCAAGGGTAATTAATATACATTTTTTGTAGAAAAGTAAAGCAGTGCTTTTTGTGTCTGCCACGTCAACAAATACGTGAGTTGCGGCGACTAAAGAGAACGATTTTTATATTAGAAATGAACAGCTACTTTCTCAAATTTGACTCCACATACTTTTCGGCAAAAGCGGTTCTCCAGATTTCAGGAAAGTGGCATCGTATTCCCCAGCATACACCACGCCCAAAAGGGCAACAAAAGCAACGATTATCATCATTTTTACAAATTTTCCAACAAGCCAGCCAGAAAAACTATACCGAAGCAAAATGCGACACGTTGATTCTTCAAACAACAATGTTTTATACTAGTCTTCTGCGTTATCAGCGAGAAGGTAATTTACACCGACTGAAACAATGCCCGTGTCAGCGAGTGCCTCGCGCCGTACTAAGTCTCTCGATAAGCTATACAATAAAAACCGCTGAAATGGCGATTACCGTCACGCGCCAAAAGAGATTCAGCGAAGCTTGTTTAACAACAGTGGCAATCTCGGTATCTGGACTGCTGTCGTTCAAGTGCATAACCTATTGTGTGACGTGAAAGTGTTCCTGCTGACATGAGTCAAAAGTCAGTATTTCTTGCACAGTTGATTGTTGACTGAAATTAGCTTTTCTGGAATAAAAAATTCTGGAAAATACGAGCTCTTTGTAAGTATGTTTTTGTACGATTCGAAAAAGGGGCAAAACACCTGAATCGGCTGCTACAAGCGACACTATGCTGAATAAAGACGCAAGAACAGCATTACTAATACGCCAACTGTCGAAACTGTTATTCGAGTCACATGTCAAAACAAACTGTGGTTCCGTGAGCAAACGGTCAAACTTCATTCAGCAAAACGGTTAATGAAGCAGCAGACCATGGGAATTCGTGGAAACGTGTACACTATATCCCCCAGCAATTCCGACAGCCGTTACCTAGACCGGCATTACTCACTAGCCTTCGGAAAACATTTGCTAGTATCAGTCAACACACGCGTAAACAGTTCTGTAATCACTGTGTAAAATCTCGCGCGTAGTCCATATATAAGCAACAAGTTGCAGCTTTGTATTATAGAAGAATTACACTTCTTTTATATGATTCTTTCAGTAACTTGGATAACTGTAACAATGTTTCTCGCAGCGGGTTTCTTGTTCGCCGCAGTTTTTGGTGCTGCCAGTGCAAAAAACGGTAATTTTCTCAACATCAATTACGTTAAATTTTAGCATCATTTTGTCTATTCGCAATTGCGTTTCGATTAACCATTTTATTGAAGTATTCGTCTTTACTTTCTAGGTAACTGTCATGAACGGATAACGACCAAGGATATTCTCGGCCCATATTACAAACATGACACTCCAGTCTTCCAGAAGCGCGGTATCCCGCAAATCTGTAAAAATACACCAGCACAGGATCGTCTGTTTCTGAATGGGACGATTCGTATTCAACAGTCAGGCACTGGATGCGGTGTGGGAACGCGAGCGATGCTGGATATCTGGCAGGCCAATTCGGATGGAGTGTACAGCAGTACGAAGCCCAGTTCCAGTGACTTTGTACGTAAATGTTGACATTCTTATATAGATAAATGTATTGCACTTTGGTACTATATGTGCGGTATGAAGAAAGTAACGCTTTTTGACGCTGACTTTAATTTCCACGTTCATTTGTAAACCTCAACATTGTATATCGAAGATGTAAAGCTGATGGTGTTTTTTTATAACAGACTTGCCGCACCCGGTTTTACACGGACGACAACGGCTTTTACTCGCTGAGTTCAATCTTCCCAGGTCGATATGACGACGGGGGTTATCGTCCAGCCCATGTGCACTTCATAATACAACCAGTTGACAAGAACAACAAGCCAGTCAATAACCGTTTGGTGACGCAGTTGTACTTTGCCGAAGGTATGCTTTTCGATACGTGGTCTTGGAAACCTCAGCATGGTGTACATAGTCTGAAATACTGAAAGATGTTACTTTTGCAGATTTTTACTTGAGTCCGCGAGATTCCTGCCAGATCTGCGGATCTGGTCAGCCTTCGCAGATCGCTCACGTCCGGCATGAAGGTGATCTCAAGTCGTTCAGTGGAACATGGAATGTCTTGTTATCCGCTTAATCAAGTCACCTATATCTGGTTTTTTACTATCTTCGGATACTGTATTCAAGGATCTTTACACATTGTTAATATTTTAAGTTTGTACAAGTTGTTTTTGTAACCAGGGTACTCCGACATTTCGTACCAATTAAAATTGGTGCCAGACCGAATCGTGCCAGGGAAACTTGGTACCAGGTTCAAAGAAATAAAAATGTGCAGAAATATGGTTACATGGTTAGCAGATATGCGAAAATCTATCAGCGAAAAACCAAGGATCATGTAATAGAGCTCGGCAATAGGGCGAGAAAATGTTGCCGCAACGGGGATAAACAAGACAGTTCCACGATTCCCCTTGAAGGAAGCATTAGTTGCCGTTACAGCGTCCAGAGATGTTTAATGGTTTACACTTTACATACACGTTCTTGCCTGTACATGTGTGATTTTTTGTGACAGTAAGAAATTTTCAGTTTATTGTATCAGCTATTAAACCGAAGAATCTTAGTGTCCTGCAATGGACTGGGAAATCCACTCCAGTCCAATCCAATCCATATTTGGATCGGATTGGTCGGATTTAAGCAAAAAAATTATGGATTGGGTTGGATATGGATTTAGTCTGAGGCAAATGGACTGGACTGGTTGCGGAAAGCGAGTCCAGATTATCCATATAATATTATTAGTTTAGCAAGTGCACTGCATTTGCAATGTCAGCGACATTGACAAATTCGAAATTATTGTTTCGCTTCGTCCAGTCTGAACCACTCTTGCGCTTAATTCCATTTGCAACCTAGAACACTTCTTTTTTTGCAACAACTTCGGTCGTCTTTTAGAGTACTCCAGCGGTATTGCTGGTGAGCAGCATTCTTGCTCACACAATCATTACAATAATAACGTGCCTAATGCGAATTGTTTAGCCGCAGCGCGCACGCAGCCCACAATACGTGGGGAATTAACAGCTAGTAAGCAATAGAGGAGCAAAACGAATTTAGCCCTGCGTCAGAAGTACGATTTAAAAACCTGGATAAATACGTAAAAAGATAAAAAAGATTGCTGTACAAGGTTGGTTTTTTTTAATAACACCAAAAAATATTTGGTATCAAAAATGTCGAATTCAGTATACTGAGACACAATGGACGGAATTAGAAAAGCTTGTATAATAATAATATCTTGTTACGCATTTAACAGCGGTTTTATATTATACTTATGAAGCACGGCTGAATTGATTCTTACTTCTCTAATTTGCTTGCCTTTTTTATTACACATTTGTTTTACGTAGAGGTCATTGCCTGATTACAGGGCGGAGCGTACCATTGTATATTACGTGCACCCTTTGCGCAAAATTTTACGCGAAAGTTAACTGGATAAACGGTTCAAGGTATCAACTGGGCATTTTTTCGCTTTAATTATAATCTGTTTAACCAATTTCTAATGAACTGATTTTTTGAAAAAAAATTGGATTGGACTGGAGTGGATTTGGATTACGAAAAAATTTTTTGGATTGGACTGGGTGGATAGGCTGGGTTGAGTTTTGGTTTGGATTGGGTCTGGGAATTAAAAATAGCTTTTGGTTTGGACTGGACAGAGTTTTGGTATCCATTGCAGGACACTACGGCGAAGATTGCATCTTGATTGCAACTAGGAATATCAGTTTCGAAGCACATGTACGGTATCAAACAAAATTCGATTACCAACAGTTACTAATTACTATTACAAAAGACGGAATTCTCCAACAAGCACATACCAACAATCAATCAGGAAAACAACTAAAAAAACAGCCTATATTCCCGCAATCAACAAACCCAAGGAGCCTACAGGCAAAACAACTGTTTTTCCTTTTTAGCACCAATCTCTGCATGGTCACGCGTCAGGATAGAAACGGAAGGAGTGCACTATGATTTCCATTTCCTTTCGGTCAGGCGGTGCGATACCCACGGGATATAAGCGTATGTACAGTGAAAGCGCTGTCTCCGGGATATTCGGTCTGGTGTCGTACGACCAGCTACACATGAGTCCGTATGCGGTATTGTTTTGCTGGTGGCCGCGCTGGCAACATAAACGAGACACTCTGCGGTTTCCAGTGGAAGGAGTGTGTTAGGTGCTTCTGTCCTGGTCCCTCGGTAGTCTTACTGAATTTGGCCTTATCAGCAGAAGAGCACGCGATACAATTCGGGGGACGCAAGGAGAACCACACGTCATTACAGCTCCTCTGGACACCGCCCTGTGGTCCCCGCACATTGGCATAATACATTCCAAAAGCCCGTCCATTCACAGCGTCACTGACCAGTACGAATTTAGCACTGGGTTCCAGCCGGTCCAAACCAGTGATCTGGAACTCATAACGCCCGCAACGCAGAACGTCACGTAGTTGCACTTCAGCCCCTTTCCACACACCATCGTGTTGGGATAGACGAAGATGCAGATGTCCATGCTCATCCAGGAAGACATTGCCCATCGTCGTCGGAATGCTCTTTCTCGGGCTAATCTTCCATCGACGATCACAAAAGACGATTTCGGATGAGCGAGGAGTGCACGAGAACGGAATGTCTGGTTTCTCCACGGCATATTTGAACTGGACTATCTTACGCAGCTCTTCATCGCGTAAGAATCCATCCTAAATAATAGGAAAGTGCACTCGCTGATTGCAGGCACTGAATTACCGAAGCGAAAGATAATTTATTTCTATTAAATTTATTATTACTAATTTGTTAAATAACTTGTTAAATAATTTGTAGTAAAATCAGTTACTAATAGTTTTTTTTTATTATTTTTTTTTATTAATTTATTAGTATTATTAATTTATTACCAATTAATAGTAATTTAGGGCTATTTACCGACACGAAACTCATTTGAGCGGAGTAGAGGACCTTCGCTCCGATTCGGTCGATCATTCGTGTTTCCGCTCGTTCACGTGTCAGCCAAAACCGATGCTTTGTACTTACAGCTATGGGACCATTGGCCAGCTGCCCAGCATCCATCAGTGAAAATCGGATTGCAAATAGGGCCTCTCCCAGCACGAAGCGATAACTGGCACCAGTTGATTCAAGGCTATTGGTCTGGCAAGCATTTGCGGCCCAGCTGAAACACGAAAACCGGTCGTGATCAACAAATGGAACAGACGACTGCAAACGATTTTCTCCTCTCGTTTACCGTTGTGCCGCTTTGTATACCTCCTCTTCGGTGATAACGAGCGTATCTCGGCTAAATATCTCCCGCAATGTCTCCTTCTTCAATCGCAGAAACCCATCTGACTGCAACAACTCAGTGCAGCGTGCGTCCAAGATCTCCGTGCATTTGCTGACCACCTTCTCAGCGTCCAAAAAATTTGCCTGTGACGAGCTTCCAGTGTTCTTACTGCAGTTGTTCATAATAAACTTGTTCACAAACCTACCGCTTCCAGCATAGTAAGGCAGGTGTCGTTGTCTACGTTCTTAACGGCATAATCGACGCAAAGATCGAACAGCTTGGGAATACCGTACTTTTTTGCACAGTACATTGTTGAAAGGACGTTCTCCAGGTTGAGATCCTCGATGGCGTCCGTATAGATATACCTGTAGTTACATAAAATACAGCAGGCTGTGAGCGTGGTCAGTAGGTTACTAGCCAGCTTACTTGAGCATGACAGTAAACGACTGGGGAAGAATATCGGGGAACTCGATCGGTTCATCCGTGTTTTGAAGAACCTCTCCGTAAAACATCCTATCAAAGACATCGCTGCCGCTGCCAAGTACTGTACAAACCTGCAAAGAAATGGGTGTTTTCAGAACGAAACAACATGGTTTCGCGCTCAGATTGGTCAGTAAATGAAGAAGGAGCCAATAATGCGGACGCTTCAGGATAGCGCAGGGACCACATACTTGTGGGCTCGGAACAGCTGTTTCTCTCCGTGTTCGCTACCCACTGCAAACTGCACATCACTCCGTTCTCCAGTATCGAGAAGCTGCTTCTGGCGGCCGACGACTCCAGACGCGGCCCCGCGCCATCCCCAGATCGAAGCTGCCTGCGGCGATCCAGACATATTGCTCAAACAGGCCGGTGGAAAACCTGCTCAAAAGTACGCAGCGGTCTTGAGTGGATGCTCCGCTACCGGCTGCGGATTCGTGCAGAAACGCTGCTGATGTCCTGGAATTTTTACCAAAATCAATGCAAAAGGCACCCAAACTTTTTGCCAGACTTGTGGAAAGGAGTTTCGAAAATGTCTGAACTGGTGCTGGAGTAGACAGCGTAGTAGAGCACAGGAATCTGGAAATATTCTGCACTGCGGCGACTGCGCATCTCTGACAAGGCAAGCCGATACGGTCAGCTCGGATCGTTAGTGAGCCGTTCAGGTCCGTTTTGATTGTCGTCCTTTTGTCACTAGTCATTAAGATACTACAATTCACGAGTATTATACCAAGTAAAGTTTCTTCAACTCAATTTTACCGACAGTGTAGATCACCAGCAAATCTAATAAGAAGTATATAAGTTTCAATCGTATCTGGGCGATAACATATCCATTGCCCTACAAGGGTTTTCGTTCGAATGCTATGCGCCCGGGCCGTACATCTACGGCACAAATCGTGGGTTCCGGTTTGTGGCGAATGAGGGTCAGTACTGTTGTTCGCATTCCAGTCAAATGGCAGCTAATAAAAAAACCCTATGCTGTGTGAATCACAGGTATCGAATTGTGTTCGAATTTTTGTACTCGACTGTGTTTCGGGCTTAGCCGGTTCATACACATCTGATTGTTATCAATCCAGCCAAGCCCGAGACACAGTCGAGTACTAGAATTCGAACACAATTCGATACCTGTGATTCACACAGCATAGGGTTTTTTTATTAG
>JAQGAU010002322.1:0-15894 GCA_034698045.1 Paramacrobiotus richtersi
TCCCGCTCAAGGTCAAGCAGATCATCCATATCAATGTCACACTCCTGTGGGGTCACACTGCCCACTTTGGGATACAGTAAGGCCAGCTCTTCAATCAGCCACAACTCCACGTTTAACCGTTTTTTGATCAAGGCCATCTGATGTTGGCCGTATTTGGCGGTCAGGTACTTTTTCCGATCATTCTCCACCGTGACGGTTTTGTCCGTGTTGATGGAGAACCCGACACGCATGGATGCGGGTTCCGAGAGCATCTTCTTCCGATCCATGGTTTGCTCTTTCAAGGAAGTTGGAAAATGATGTGTGTGTGGTGCGAACAGATAAGCCGGCTGTTTGACCGATTAGATCACGGAAATGGCAAGTGTGTATGGTTTTAAGCCAGCACTCTCATTGCTTCCACTCTGGCAACAGAGAATAATTTCCCATCCAAACACAAGACAAATACCATTCGTGCCGTTTTCAAACCATTGAGAATCGGCTTAAACGTGAGAAAGGAAAAGCAATCTGCATTATTACTACACAAACACAGACGCAATATGCATATTACCACAGAGCATTCGGCCACTGCTGAGGTCGGCGTTGAAACTGTTTGAGCGGCTGTGCCACTGGTTGTGTGCGCGCTGTGGAGTGGGTACTCGTACGTGATGCGGCCGTTGTATGAGCAGTTGTATGAGCGCGCGCTCTCACTTGATTGCACAGCGGGACCGCTACTTACGGCCCGCTGTGCACTGTCGGATGTTGTCATTGAACTTCACGTTATGGCCGTTAAAGAATGCTTCGGATACAGTTGTTTAGTGTGTGAGGATTCGGATGCTGCTGTACGAGTACAGCATGCATAATCTAGTTTGGTAGTTTTATGATGGAAGCCGCGTTACGCCACAATGCACACATCTGGGTGCAATAGTGGCCGAGTGGATTTTTTTACTCTTGGCCACTTGCGGCTTTCATGAGAGCGGAGAAAAGAGTGCATGTATCAGCACGTTCTAACCAACAACAAATATATGGAGCGGTCCGTTTGTAGCTACTCACAAAAAAAGTTACCGAAATTCAATAACATCAAAGCAGGAAAAAAGCTGATCCATGTTTCCACAAGTAAACCGCATTTTATACCTATTTTGCTGTTGTTTTCGTTAGTTTGTTGCTGTTAAAAGAAAACCTTTGTCCGTTGTTTTTGTTGTGATATTATTAGTTTACTTTCTGGTGTACCGTGTACCATAATATTAGGTAGTAATGTACGTACAATTGGGTTATGACGCAATAAGGAAACGATAGGTTGATAACCGATCAATCAAATTTCTAAAACTCCTATGATTCAAAACCGGTTTATGCTGATACCAGCTGATCAGCCGACTTTCCTTATCGGTCGAGGTTCAGTTGCCGTCACCACTGTCCTACTCTCTAGCTATAATAATATTGGGTGACGCGGTATTGGGACGATCGTAAATATCCCACTGTTTGAATGTTAGTCGAACGTAAACATCCGCAACACGGTCACCGCTGGTGTTAATATAGGACCATTTAATTAATAACAACACTGTTCTAGATTAAACAGTGCGGCTAGCGATTGACCTTCATGCAGCGGAAGACTGCACTTAACCGCCGCTGTAGACCCCGTGGGAAAACAATCCCTCCGCAACATCAAGCAGATGCCGCGTGGTAACGGCCGGTTATACTGTCAGCGGTTGCGAATGCGACAGGTGCAGCAAAGTACAGTAATTGTACCATTCGGACGCCATTAGTAAATGTATTGTACGGATTTCTACTATATGCAAAAACCGTTAGAGATCTCCATAAGCCTATATGTAACGTCCGATCTATATGTCTAAAGATAGTTCATTTTGCATGTTGGTAAAACCAATCTGTATATTGATCGCTGAAGACTAGTTTCGCAATTACAACCTAAATATTCGTAACCGAGCACAACATTACCAAAAAGATCTCGTCTGAACTGAGCTCAAAAGATGGGTTTATAGCGAACGCAAGAGATTCTTCACGGCCCTGTTCTATAATTTTATCATCTAACCAAATGGTATGCGAAAACTTTTTTACTATTTTCTTCGTTATAGTATGCTGCGAAAACGACAGCTTAACCCGGAAATTTCTCTAAAAGTACCGGTTCTTTTTTTGCAAGTGGGAACTCTAATTCTTGTGGAGCCTAACCAGTTTCTTCTACGAAAAAACCAAGCAGCTTAAAAATTTCAGCACATCCACCACTGAAACCGTGCGTAGCGTTAACGTGACCAAACGTTGTGTCATTCTCAATGCGTGTTCACAGCGTCACACAACGACCAATCACCGAACATCCATCGCTAATTATTCCGCTGTCCATTCGCCGATCCAAGTAATTCGTACGCTTGATCACGTCCGTCAACATTTACGCACTATGATATATCCCATCCCATTTGTTGTGCTCATCCAACCTGCAACAACCGGCGCACCCTTACATCTTCCGGTCACCTACTTTACGAGAATTTATCAGTTTTTTCATTTTTGATGAGAGAGGAAAAATGCCACTAATCCGGTACACACTTGTCAAACAAGCTGGCTTGTTGAGCGCGCATCTTAAGGGAAATGTATATGCGGATAATGTTACGCCGTAAGCCTCGAGGCCCGACACTCGTAATAACCGGTCAGGACCGGGGAGAATGTGTCAGGGCAATTGGCCAGTGATTACTTGGAAACGACAGCGGACGATCTCGCGGCACTCTCGGAGAGGCCGCAGTAGCAATCGGATATGCTGATTGCGCGTGATTTGCCAGAGAGATTGGCGGGATGCTTTGCATATTTCATTTTCGCGTTTCACACCGAAATGTAAATTAAAACAGGAAGCTTGGAGGGATCGCGGAGTGGCGCGCTTGATATCAGTGACAAGAAGGGCGATTGACATTAGCGATATCAAATAGTTTTAATGCGACCTGATTCCATAACGTGTTTACATTGCACACTGGTTCATAGAAAAAACAGAATTCAAGCACGATATGTAAGTGTAGTATGTACTGAACGCTCAACGTATACTAGTAGTAGTACGCGCCCGCTTACGAACCACAAACAGCCAACAGCGAAGCGAAAAAAGTTAAAAAAAGCTAACAGCAAGGAATTATATCTATATGTAGTAGCTCCGATTGTGAGACCCGTTGTATCGAAACCTTTCAAAAGCCGCTTTAGTATTTCTGAATCCGAGCGTTATATGTTGGCGGAACAGTCTCTACATACCGGTAGTATGAATTGTGGAATTGTTAACGCAACTTTTCAGTAGGCCCGCGTGTAACGAAATTACAGGCTGAAGCAATTGTACGTAGACATACAATTATCTGAGGAGACAAGAGAATCGTTGAGAAATGGTTTCTGTTTGACGACAAATGCTTCGACTGCAGCTTTGAGTACCAAACGAGGCTACGAGCCGTTTTTCTTACAGTCAAAAAGGAACACTACGAAATGTATTATATCGTGTTTTTAGCCCAAAACCAATTATTTCTACGATAACATTATGTACCGCGATGCAGGACACTGCACTGCACATAAAAGGGCCTTTTTCGCTTCGCTCGCTTAGCCGTCGGCAGTCGCTTTATAGTTCGATACCGTACGGCGTATCTCATTCATTTCCTGTATAGAACATCACCTTTAAACATCAATAACTCATTATTACAATGCCAATCAACCATTATTCTTTCTTAAAAAACAAGAACATGTCAAAATAAAATAAAAATCACCAATTTTCCGGGGGGAAGTTACAAAAAAATCACTTATTTCTACAGCATCAGATGCTAAAACACGCTCCACCAACTATCACAGATCTGTAATAACAACAGTTGATTGTTCCCATCTCGTCCGTTTACATGAGAACGCCCAGGGCGGTGGGAATGGCCAGCCCCAGGAAGACGACATAAAGCCCCAGGAGGATGCCCCCGTAGACCCGTCCCAACCGGAAGCGGGCGAAGAGGATGAAGACCAGCGAGAAGCACAGCGAAAGCATCAGGGCACCGGCGGAGAGCAGCGACAAGGAGGTCGTCTGCACCGGGAAGGGGTTGACGGTGGAGGTGGCGAAGCAGAAGGAGGTGCCCACGCCCAACAGCAAATCTACACGACAAGTATGATTCATATGCAGTTTTCATAAACAAGTGCTATTGCAATACGAATACAGTTTTGTCATCCATCGTAAAATCTTCAACGCCATATTGTCGCTTCCTGTTTTCTTTCTAATTTTTTCGTGGATTTTGTAATTTTTGCTTAATTTCTCTATCAGTAATAGTCACACAATTCCCTGTTTTTAATTATCGGTTCGTAATCGGTAGTATGCGGTTTAGACTGGTAGCGCTATCTGTTTGAATCTCATTACAGTTTACAGGTTCTTTTGAGTGACAATGCATTAATATTAATATAATATTAATGTTTAATTCTTTTGAATAATGATTGTTTTTTTTATATGTTTTTTATCAGCCTGGATGGAAATCATATTTATCCAGATTATAAAATGTAGAATATTGAAATTCCATGCTCGAAGTATGTAGTAGCCACCAGTACGTTCGTTCCCGAAATACAAACCAAACATTTTTTCACACGTTACTTAAAAAAAAATATTCGACTATCATGAAAAGACCAACAAAAAAAACCACCACGCCACTTACTCATCATGGGCCCGGCAAACACCGCCGAGATGCCCACCCGGGGCGATCCCCGTCGCGCCATCGAGGTGTCCGCAATGAAGTCTACAACATACCGATTAACATGTGTCAGTCAAGGCAGACATTCTCGCAAATCCTTATGAATCCACAGTCGCCCAGTAGGTGGACGACGTGGAAACCAAAGCCCCCCTACCGGGTATGCTGTTGCCCCATGCCAGCACCGTCAATCCCAGAATGGTCGTCTTGATATTCAACGCAATCCCCACGGTCTGTAGGGACGCGACAATCTCGTTGGCGGTCAGGTACACCCATACACAGGCACCGAAAAAACCCAGATAGGCAAACACCTAGGAAACACAGTGTACGATAGTAGTCATAAAGCAGACGGAACGAAAATTATCCAATTCAAAACCCATCACTAAATCAAAATTTAATGTTAGAGAGCTAATTAAATAAATAAAAATTACTGTATTAAATCGTTGAATTATTATAAAATTATTATTAAAATTATTTATTATCATTATTTATTATTTAATCATACAAAAATTGTGTTGTATTAAGCTATACAATAGTCTGTATAAAACATTCCTCCCATGCGGAATATCACGGAAATTTCAAAAAAGTGTGGAAATGAGTAATAAATGCGACTGAACAAGCTAAAAGCATACGGCAACAGAACGACCATAACAGTTTACAAATAACCCCGAAAACAGTTCCATAAAAAAAAACAATAATTTACAAGTATCAGTGAAAACAATTTCCAAATGCATCGCGTACGATTCAGAAATAATCCAAAAAAAGAACAAAAAACATCACAAAATCTGCAGTTCAGATCATACAATGATACAGCATACGTCATCAGAAAATGTCCATAGGATGCGACACAGACACGTTGTTCGCAATTTATGGAGAATTTATAAACTTCTATTGACTTACAATGTGATACCACGGCGGTTCCGTGACATGGGACGTGAAGAAGACGAACGCCGCCACCAGGAGCGCGATGAGCAGAGCCAAGGCCCACGTGGGAAAAACATTGCTCAGGGTCGAATCGATAGCACCTGTAGAAAAACCAGTACATTTCCCTGATGCACTGAAGGAAAACCAAGATATTCGCACAGTACCGGGCACCAGTACCACGACCAACATGGGCAGTGTGACGCAGTTGATGACGCGGAGCACCTTGGACCAGCGCTGCTGAGGATCCTCTTTTTTATCCACCACCACCGGCACGGTCATGTTGAGGATGATCTCGAAGGGGATCTACAAAAGCGGATCAACGTCCACACAGGCACTTACATGTTTTATACAGTGTGTTTTATAATATTGTAAAAAATGCTTGTTTTCATGAAAATTATAAATTTTGATGCAATTTTAGTTATCTTCGAAATAATTGTTACTATTTACAACACTAGATCGAAATATCCGACATACCAGTGAGTACACGTAAGAGTTCTAGAAGATCCTACGTATATACAAAGAAACTGTTTTATCTAGAAACACCACGTAAAAAGGCTGCGAAAATAAAACTGTCATAAAAAGAACCAACAGACGCAAACCGGCAATTAATGACAACTGCAAAGAATTCATATATAAAAATTACCCGGAAAGCAGTTAAAATGTACAAAAATAAACATCAGCTTATTGTTAGTGATATTACTCTGAATCTGGTATAGACAGTTATAGTACAATGAATTTTAACGACAATCCAAATATGAAAACGAAAAAGTTTCAGTACTAACAATGACAAAAATAATGTAATAAACTATGAAACCGCAGCGAAAAAATACCATGTACATAAATAAAGAATGCGTCAGTGCAAGAACATTAGGGAAACACACGTTTACAAAAGTAAACTATTAAAGGAATTTCGCACACTAGAACAGTCAGATCGTCATGTAGTTTCCCAACAAAAACTGCTCACGTACCGCGACAATACACCGGACCTTCCTCCACAGGGTCAGACTCTTAAACCGGAACGTCTCCTGTGGGAGAAGACCGCGGATAAAGTCCCCGTACCACGTGATCCGCCCGGATCCGGCCAGGAGAATCAACGGCACATCATCCTCATCGCCGCGTTCGTCATGCGGTGAGGGGCTCATGACGTGCGAATCATCATCCGGCACCAGGTCATCGTCGCTGCCGCTGGGCGGGAGGTTGGTGATACTGTCGTTACCCACCAGGAACTTGGCCGCGGTGTTGGCTGTATGCGTCAGAATAAATGTTACGTTGCTGTGTGTAAGAAACAGGAAATACATGGTTCCCTGTCTCTGACGGAAACGTGATAATTAAATAATAATAATAATAATGTGTAATTCAACAACAGAGAAAAAATTTCCCAGGTTTTTATGCAGGCCTCAACCCAAAGAAAAAGCTTTTTACCAAAAAAGTTTAAAGAAAATTAAAAAATATATTTACAGAAACAGATGAAAAAACCAAACAATTATCACATAATAACTACATAAAACTTATAATCTAAACCTCGATCAAACGTAAAATTTAAAATAGCTTCACTTGAAAACTTGATTTTTTTCTGAATTTCGCAACTGTACGTAGAAGTATTAAAAATCTATATTGATTTTGTAAACTTTAAAACCTTCTTTTGTGATACTACGGTATGAGCTTTAACAACGGAATTATTATTATTACACAGACACTTTAAACGATATCAGTATTTTCAAAAAGAAACTTCTTTTGTTAATCCATATATTTAATTAAATAATCATAATATCAGCCTCTAGTTTTTATTGTTTTTTCGCATAAACACTTATTTCGGCGCTTAATTTTAAGAATTCAGTAACAACTCCCTTCATATTCACCGACAATCCGAGTAAAATACCAAAAAAAGACTGACCGCACTTACGATAGCACTGTTTGCGGATGATCCGTCCGCCCACGGCGACCACGACATACGCTCCATACAGGCACAGAAACCCGATGGCTTCGGCCAAGTAGATGTGCCCGCGACACAGAATAACGATAATCCACACCACACCGGCAATGTAGAAGGCGACGTCACGCAGGAAGGGCCGGCGCATGATGGTGAAGGGCGCCAGGATGCTGACGGCGGCGCCCACGACTGTTGTGACGAAGATCCCGCCCCCTAATCACACAGGTATGCAATACAAGCAACAGTCAGTCAATGTGACAGATATAACAGTAAAAAAAGTAATTTTATCAAAAATAAATTCATCAAATTTCAAAATTATTCTCTACCTAATCGTACAGCCAGGTCAAGAAAAACGCAATAAAAAACACTAAAAATAGATTTCAAGGAAAAATATCTGAAAATCAAAGTAAATAGGCAATAAACTTCCTGGAAATACATGTGAACGAAAATCTTTAAAAAAATTAAGAAAATTTGAGAATATCATTCGGCATTACGCAAGTAATACTCCAACACAGAAGAAAACATCATAATGTTTAATTTAATTAATTAATATAATATTTTCAGAAAATATTCCCATCTTACCGATAAGCTCTCCGATGGCCAATCCCGGATCCCCACTGGACGAATGCACCGCAATAATCGATGACATAATATCCGGAGCCCCATTTCCAAATGCTAGAAACGTCACACCGTGCCAAACAACAAAACAGTCAAGGAAACCAACCAAAAAACGACATTTCCACACAAGAAATCAACAGAAAAAGGATATTGCTAGGTTTTCGCTGAGATGCAGATTCTTGGCGATCATGGTCAACGACGGGCATAAGCTGCAACAAAGATCCACTCAATACGGAGCGAGAAAACGAAGCCAAAGTCGTCGAACCCATGAGGAACTATCGGGGAGTCCCCGTACTTACTAGTTGTCCGCGGCCAATCCGCAGGCGATAAACAGGACAAGAATCCATAAAAACTGTGGAGAATGAATTCAAAGTAAGAATTTCACGTCGGGAAGTGAAGGAGGGAAGAGTTATTACGGTTAAAGTGACGGCCAAGGGAATGAGGGAATCTCCCAGCCAGCAGTAGTATAACTCCAGGTACGGAATGTATCCTTCACCCACGCAGTTGGGATCAGTCTGCACCGTGTAGCAGGCATTGTACCCCATCTCCCGGTTGAATTTTATGATGTCGTAACACTGCAAATCAACGAAAAACGAAATTTCACCAGACTTCCGCTTCTGATCGTCTCAAGTCAAGCGAAAACTCAGCAGAAACGTTTTTCGACATTTTTATCACAAAAACTCCAGCATTTTGATTTAAAAATATTTGCAAAATTTCTACTAATTTTTCCTGATTTTTTAGGAATTGTTTTGCAGGTTTTTCTGCATTATTTTACCTCAGTGCTGTTGGTTGTATTGGTCCCAATATCCGCCAGGAAGCGTCCCACGATTTCCGGGAACATTTTTTCAGAAGATGACAAAGCGAGACAACTCGTGATAAACCAAACCTAATCATGAGTGTCCAAATAAAAAGAATCCCACCGATACAACTGTGGCCTTTTTATAGATTACAGATGACAAGACCCCATGACATTCCAGTGGGTTATCGTGTTGACTCGCACAGATAACGTGAACTAGATAAGTCAAAACTAATCATTCTTCAACAAAGGAGAACAAGATAAACTGGGTAATCATTGCGAAATGTCCACCAAACTGTGCTAGAAACTTTCCAACCGCGAACCACACTCACAGAACTTAAAACAGCATGCTGCATGCAACAAAACTGCAGCATCAGAATTCAGAAACCGCAAGAATGCAAACAAATCAAAATGCAAAATCTACCGGAAGTGGCGCAGCGGGCTGAAGCACAATTGGAGTCTCATTGCCATACGCTTCGGATGTCGCCCAGGTAGTGCTGAGCATTCGAGCCGTCAACAGCCCAAAAACTGCATTGCCATTCTGTCCTTCACTCCTTCTAAAACATGACCAAGCGTGAAGCGCGCAAATCCACAGCTGAAACTCAGCAGAGTGCCATCTTGTTTTTTTGGACTTCGATGAGTTCGATCGTTGGATTTTCGCCAGAGATTCAGTGGAAACTGACCAACGCTTGTATATATTGATAAAAATTTACTTTTTGGAAGATATTATTTCGTTGCATCAGAGTTTTTGTGTCAGAGTTTTGTTCGGAATCCTCCATCGAACCACAACCACCATGAGCGATTCCGAGAAGAGCACCTCCGAGGAGAAGACCAAACCGACCAAGCAGCCCGACACCTCCGACAGCGAACCCGAACCCCCGAAGAAAAAGCCTTTCAACAACGACAGCGACGCCTCCGACGATGATCAGCCCAAGAAATCCACCAAAACCCCATCCAAGAAAACCGTCAGCTCCTCGTCCTCTTCCGACGGGGAACTCGAGGAACAGCCCAAAAAGAAACCCAAAAAGGAAGAACCGAAAAGCCGGGACAAGAAGCATGAGCCCAAGAGTAAGGACAAGCGGGAGGAGCCGAAAAGCAAGGATAAGAAGAAGAAACGCGCCGCGACCCCCGAATCCGAGGAGGAAGAAGCCAAGTTTGATCTGGGGGGTAATCGCTTCCTGACCCATGATGAATACAAGGGGAAGACCTTGGTCGGCATCCGCGAGTACTACCTGGACGGGAAGAGCGGGGAGATGCGACCCGGGAAGAAGGGGATCTCGTTGACGTTGGACCAGTGGAAGAAACTGAATAAGTTTGCGCCCAAGGTGAACAAGGCGCTGGGGATTTGAGCATTCCGTGGATGTTTGTGTAGAGGTACTTTTTGTGCGAAAATTTGGCAGGATGGTTGTTGCTTCTGTTTACCTTCAAATAATGGCACACATTTGTGGTTCTCTTATGTAGCTGCAGTATTCTTTTTTTTCGTATTTTTTGTGAATTGCAACGTTATGTTACCAACTTTCCGTTGACGGCGAACGACAGTATAATCTTGAATAAGTTACGATAAAAATGTGGAAAACTTGTCTGTCTACCGTATCGCGCTTGCTACATACTGACACGTAGTTACGAATAAATACGCGTTTCATATCAATATGATCTACTAAATGTGGTGAGGATTGTGCAATTTTTAAAAAAAAATTCCAAACTTAAACAGTGAAAAGTTATGAATATTTTCAAAGTTGTTAATGCATAAGTTGGTTTAACATAGCGCCGAGCGGTCTACGTGAACCTAATCAAGGTCGTGATCTTGCTGATCGTAATTATCGCAGACGCTAAGTTTAGCCAACTTGACTTTGAAAATTCATAACTTTTCACTGTTTAAGTTTGGTATATTTTTAAAAATTGCCCAATACTCACCATATTTAGTAGATCATATTGATATGAATGAAGCGCGTATTTATTCGTAATTCCGGGTCAAAAATGCTTACTTGTGAGCTAGCAATAACATGGCTCGATGGGAGTTTACATAATAATAAATCTTGAGAGATACAAGATCGTAAACATCTGATTAATTTCAAGCAGCACGGGAAAAAAACCAAGGTCAAAAAAAGTTGTGGCAGATATTTTGCTGCCTCCCTTAAATGTGTGGCCTTTATGTAATATGGAGGTTTTTGTAGCGAAGTTATATAAAAGAATTACAGTACATGGTGCAGGAAATTCCCGTGGAGAGGGAAGGAGAACACAGAGGTTGAAATAGTTATGCAGATAACCCCGCACGAATCACCACGGTATTATTCAATAAGTTTGCTTTTTTTTGCACTGTTACTGCTCTGCTCTGTTACTATTACTGCTCAGCTACGAATCCTACGATACAGCGGTATATACATACGGCAGCAAAATGCCCTGGATATCCGTGACGACTGCACTAATGTGTTTGTTGTCGGCAGGTACGTTTATGTAATTATGATTTTATATGTAGTTATATATAAGCAATAATAAAAAAATATTCTATATGCATGGTTCACAGTTTTACATATCACACATGCTTTCTTTATATAATATTAGTATTGTACTGTATTATTAGTAGAGTTGCTTGATTTTGGTCTATAGTCTGTTAACCAGCACCAAAGCGTACATATAAATAAGTTATAATTAAATGTAAATAATTATTCTAGTACTATGTTTTTTTCGCGGTAGAAATAATACGAATATTTTATTGTCTCAGTCCCAATTACCATTCACTAGTTCAATTTACGGGCGTAACTTGTTTTCGTTTTATGCACGGATACTGGCTTCGAGGTTTTTGATATGTATCCCTTTGAATTAATTTCGAGATACTCCCCATCACTTCAGGTATGTTTAAGTACTGGCCATGGGCACACGACCTTCTCTTCCCTTTTTGCAGAATTTTTCGCAACTTCTTGATATAACTTGTATCTGTACATACATACTGTATAACCGGTAGAGACCGGAAGATACATGCATGTTGTACATATAGTTGCTGTGGGTAGCTACGTGTATTCTCATCGCTAATGTAGTACTGTTGAGCGGCGTACTTCATATTTAATAGATAAAACAATGATATTCTGTTGCTGTAGGACTGATAAACACAAATCCGTATAAATCAAGAAACCGTGCATCCGGACAAAACCCTGCCCGTTATGACCGTTCATATACCGGTACATCACAGTATCCCGGAACGCATGGTTATGATTGCACACCTGGTGGACCGCCGCGAATTCCGAATACGCTTCAGCCAATGCGAATCAATCCAAAAGCGGCAAGCCTATCTGTTCTATATGAAAAATTATCAAACCAATTAAATTAAAACATAGTCAGTTTAATTTCGTGTATGATTGCGGATCTGTGTATTTTAGAAATGATTATACACGTATATTCAGGCTTGAACTGACGCATGTTTTTTACGGTAAAGGTACTGGGAAGATGGTACACATATGCCCAGTACTACGACGGCGTAGCGGACGAGGTCTACCAACAAGTTAACAGCGTGGCATACTACGACGCTTTGGCACTTGACACGCTACACCCCGCTACTGGCTCCTCAGCGGTTTTGGTTGAAGAGAAGTTTCCGCAAGCGGACGCCATCACCGGACAGTGTTACGTTCCCTATCCGATTTACCTAGGATACTTGACGCCAGAGGGGACTGCTTCGAGTGTTGGAGCCTCAAACACCACCAAATACGGTTCGCAACTTAGCACTCCAGTGGTTTCCTTCGATTGATTGCAGCTTCATTATTTTGCGATATTTTAGTTGTGGATAACTCGGTGACCTTGTCAACGGATTATGACACCTACTGGCTGCTTTATGAGTGCTTTACATACAATTTACCATCGGGATACTGTGATGAACCCTACTTTTACATCTACACCCGACAGCGCCCGGATCAGCTACCATCCAGCGTGATAAACAACATTGCCGGCGTGGTGGAGGATCTTTTGGGTCGGTACTGTTTCAGCATGGACATGTTGGTCGCCACCGTTTGGATGCCAGAACTGGGGTTATGCCCGCCGGTGCCGATTACCGATCCGTGTTACAACAGCCTCCGGCAGGCACATCTTTCGCTAGCCGGAGTAATGGCCTAACATTCGAAGGAGCTAGTGTATGCGGCTTGCGAACTGCAAAGGCTTGATTACTGTTGTTTCTCATAGAAGTACATAATTAAAACATTACCATTGCGTCGTCCTTACACGTTAGATATACCCGTTTCACAGGTTTTCATGACAGTTTTCTCGAACATCAATAGTTAGTTCCACTATTTTTGTACATTTTTAGTAAAATTATGAAGATGATCATGATTTGTTACTGACTATTAAGGTGTAATAGTATGTACAAGCGCAAAGAAAGAAACGCTTCTTGACTTATAGCTATAATATTAGTATTTGTACCGGTATTTGTCATATTATATTGTTTCGACTTCAGTGCGTCCTGCCGTGGGTTAAACATTCTGGCTCGAGATCTGTTTAAAACATCCAGTATTCGAACTTATGCTCGGATATCGAGATGAAACATCCAGCCCATCGAGGATAGGGCCGACGCTAAGCAAAGCACCACTTCTATGCTATCATGTGTTGGACCGAAGCGGTTATGCACCATTCTGCACAAAAACTAACTGTCGATTAAATAACTGCAGTACAATGCATGGTTGCTTAACATTACATCTGATTGTCTCGCATATCTGGTCGCACAAAACCTAACACTTTGTATTTTCTATTCGGGCAGCCTTTCGAACTAAAACTGCAGCTCCTTTCGTTCTCTTATTATTCGTGCTGGATCCAGTTCGATATATAACATTGACAGTGTGAACTGCGTAAGCTATAGTTTCATCTCATTTCACTGTTGCGGTGTGTCTGCTGTCTAACAATAAAGGATGCTTTGCCGGTATGGAATATGCATTTCAGCAGTAGCCTTGCTTCTGCTCTCCTGGAAAGGTATGATTCGCTTTCGAAACCTTTAAGAGCAACTATTACCGCAGTATTTTTTACCGTACGTTCTTCTGCCGCACTTTGTTAACGAAAGCCTGGCCGAATATATTAACAAAAATTGTGGCTGTTAGGTATTGAAATCAGGACCTTACAGGTGTACAATTATAATTTTTATTTGCAGCTCTTTGAATGCGCTTGTTCTTGCTAACGATTTTCAGGAGTAACTAATCTCTCGGTAAGAGTAGCTCTCGGTCTAGCAGTAGGTCATTTTTCAGAACCAACATATGCCAAATCTTCCCTAAGACATCCATCGATATACAAGGACCAAGGAAGCGATGCGTTTGACAGCCAAACTCAGGGGAATCGTGGAAAGGGGCTTCCTAAATGTTCGCCTAATACGCCACAGGTTCCAAATGTGCTTCAACCAACGAGAGTCGACCCGTACCGGGTAATGATGTGTTTGATTCGACGAGGTTCTGTATTTATGCGATAGCTAGTGAGTACATATTCGGAAACCAGACCGTAACTCATTATTTACTTCAATCGATAAACAGTTATATAGCATTGGTAGGATACTTGAGGTATGCACTGTCTATATAGTAGCGTTGTCATAGTGTTGTACACAATATACACAGTTGTCAGTTAATATGAATACTTTTTTTCTAATTCGCATACCTATCACAGAAACAGTGGAAAACCACGCTTTGAGTAGTGCGGCGGACTACGTATATATGGGTACGGCCCGACATAACGAAAAATACATTGTTACCCGAAAGGCTAGAAATGGTTGGGATCCCAACTTTCAGCTGACCATTTTTTGTTCATAAAGCTAAGGGCTGTGAAAAGATAGAGCAACAGTAAGGTCGTAATTCGGAAAATTTCTTTTGTTTAATCTTTAAATCAATCTTTATCATGCAACTACAGAATGCAGAAAATCTTAAAAAGATACAGGGCTTTTTCGCGCTTCTCGCTTCAGTCATTCAGTGCCGCCGCGACTTCATTTATCTACGGTAGTAACAAATCAGTAATGTTGCTTGAACATTATAGTTCCTGGGACGATGGTACTCGTACCTCCGGTATACCAAGGATGTTGACTCTGTGCTAAATGGAGAAACTTTTGTCACTGTCAATGGAAGCAATACAGTCTGTACCTACAACGCCATAGTGCACGAAACCCTGCATCCAGCCACTGGATCTCCGGCAGTGTTTGTCGAACAGCTGTTCAGTCATTGGGATCTCACCACCTTACAGTGTGCAGCACCCCGAAGCCTATCTAAGTTACCGGACGCACGAGGGTGCCGCATCCTCAGTCGGAACCACAGGCCCCGACGCTTACTGTAAGTGGCCTCTTCGCAGCCTTTAATTTGGTAATGGTAACAGTGCAATGGACGCAGGCTACAGTGATTTAGTTACTTATTGCAAAACAATCTCAAGGCGTTACAATTATCGAAATTAGTTACCACACTACGCGTGTATTCTTGCACCCTTTCATTGGTATACTCACCCGTTTATAGTTCTGGATAACTCTGTGATCCTGGCCACTGATTACAACACTTATGCCCTTTCCTACGCATGCATTACCTACAATCTGGTTTCGGGCTTGTGTGATAGTCCCTTCTTGTACGCCTATACCCGCACAAGACCGGATCAGTTAACCTCCAAGACAATTGACACCATCGCCCGGATAACCAATGATCTCCTGAGCCAGTACTGCGTTCCCATCGATATGTTTCGTGTTGAACTGTGGACACCGACGCTGGGCGAATGCCCGCTTGTGATTCCAACTGACCATTGCTACCTGACTCTTCGACAAGCGTACCTTGATCTGGCTGGAGCAACTTCATAGATAATACTGACTTCTATCAGATATGGATCCTTTGCATATTAAACGCATATTTTGAAAAATGCTTATTTCGAAATTTTGTGTTGATATTAACCTTGCCGTTTGCCCTTTCCATTAGAGTTCTGCAATGGACTGGAAAATCCAGTTCAATCCAATCCATACCAGAATATGGAGTGGATTGGACGGA
>JAQGAU010002323.1:0-15888 GCA_034698045.1 Paramacrobiotus richtersi
GCAGCAGCCACCTGAACGGCGTCCACGGCGGGCAGCACACGAAATGCCGTCACCTGGCGGATGGCATATCGTCACAAAGGAACTGTTTAGCTGACATTGGCCTCCTGATAACGACGTATGTACTCTGCTCAATAAATTTCAGCTCGAAAAAATGTATGTGTGCGGTTTTGTTTGGATAGCAATCTTTAACTTGATATACGAATGTTTTCATTGATTTTTTTATACAAGACAAGTTTTCGCTGTTTCTCGCTAGACTGGGTAGATAACTTAGCGAAACATAATTTCTCACACCAGGTTTACTCGACGTATGGCTTGAAGGGTTTACGTAATTTCCATAGACTCTTTCAGATGTCCACAAACCTTTCGATGGTAAAATAATGTAGAAAGATTCCTCACCTGGTAAGAACGAATGAATGTGCGAAGGTTTGTCAGTCCTGAATTACGTACATAGCTTTGTCGATCCTTATTTAGTTATGTACAAAAGCGTCTCAGTCCTTGGTTATGCACGAAGGTTTATCAACCTTTTGTTACGTACAAAAGTTCTGCCAGTCTTTAGTTAAACATAAATTTCATGGACCGTCTGTTCACTCCGACTGTTTGTCCGCCCGTAGTAATATACGAAAGTTTGCATATCTTTAGTGCACCCTTAAAGTTCTTTTCGTCTTACGTAAGGTTCACAGTCCTTAGTGACATGTGAAAATTTACGTATCCTTTTGGTCATTGGTTGTTCACAAAAACTGCTGACCGCTCGAACTTTTCCCTGAAATGACTGAACTTTTCACCCAGTTTTGCCTTTGTGTACTTGAACCTTTTCTTTGATTTGTTTGAGATCCACTGACTAGGTTAAAGCTTGCGGTCTGCTAAACCACTTAAAATTTCCTGACAAAAGACGAAAGTTTCGTTTGAGTCCGGTTTATGACCTTATTCGGCATTGTGTTATTGCTGATAGTCACGCGGGTCTATTATTATTTTCCGCTCTACCATGACCAACTCACAAAAAAAAGTTAGACCACCAGGGCTGTTTTTTGAGCACGCCGTGTGCAACAGCAAGAACTACCAGCTCAGCGGAATGCGCTTCCTACAACAGCGTTACAATAGTATATAAAGTGACACGCAAGTATCGCTTCTGGTTGCATAGTGGGGTGCACGTTTTCTATGATTTTTGTTGCAGTCTTTAATAGTGTCTGTTTTTTGTGTATTCAGTATTGCTCAGCTCTTCAGTCAATAAGCTCTGACCTTTAAGATGGATTATGGTGTGTTTGATACTTTGGCCGGATCGTCCGCACAGACACAATCAGATATCGTTGTCCAAGTTGCGGTAAGTTCGGGGACTAGACGTTTTTCTTCAAGCTGATCCAGATCAGTAATTATTCAAGTACTTATTCAATCCCCCTCCCCCCTCCGAGACAACTGGCAATATTCCTGAACTGAGCTTTTTTTATCGGCACGGCACTATACAATAACAACACATCAGCCGTGAAATGTTACGTGCGATTAAGACACGCACTTCACAACTGTGCAAGAGGTCAACCGGTTATAATGTAACCGATCCGGAGCAGTTGATCAGAAATAACTGTAATGTATTAAAAAGCGTATCTACATCAACGTAACAAAGTTGCAATAGAACTGAAGCCAGACATTGAATTCGTATGTACAAGTTCAACATCAGGTCACGAAGCTCTCATTTTTTGTTCACCGAGTATCTGTTCCTAAACATACGTTAGCTGTTCGCCGTTCTCTCAGCAGTACTGCTGCACGTTCGCCATGACTTGCGATGCGATTTTGCTGTTAACACTTATGTAAATGTGACGCGGTACAACAAAGCATTTTTCTATTCTCTGTTCATGGACACGTGCACGTTTGCTGCCGTTCGGGTGCACCGCTGCGGGTAAACAGGAGTGCCGTGGATTTGGTTCCGGTGAGTATTAACTTTCAGGGGGCCGTTGCATAAACAAGCGCTGCACTTCCACGTCTGCAAATCTCAGTTTTGACATTTGTGCATACGTCTAGCTGTGGTATATAGACAGAGCCTTCTGTCTGTTATTAGTAGAAAACAAAAGGTCATCTCTACTAACAACGGACGTTCATATTAACGGTCGCCGGAATTACAAACTTGGCTGCTAGCTAGGAAAGCTTTGGGAAAGTGAACTGAATTATGCACCCAGCTGTTATTTTCCACGCAGTAGATGTCAGAAAAGCGACGTTAGCTGCATCGTCGAGCATCCAAACTGCTATTTTCATAGCCGGGACCATGACAGATATGAACGAAATTACTTGCGCCAAGGTGCTCCTAGGACTAAATAAAGGCGTTGGACCGCGGCGCTACGCGCCGCGGCCGGTGCTTGTGTGTTATTAAAACTTAAGGACGCCGAAGCAAAGGACAAACGCGCCGCGATATAGAAAATAACTTACTACAACCAATTGTTGCAAACAATTCCTCCATCACGATTTGAAGGGAAAACAACTAGTATAAGCGGGCACATCCGGATTAAAATCTTTTTTGTCAATATTCGTGAACGAATACTCTGACCAGGTGGTGTCTGATTCGGGACTGAATACTTCCATTGTCGACGAGAGACCGTGGTCCATACCGACCGGGACACCGCCGCCAAAAACGTAGATGCAGTTGTTAACGACGAAAGCTCCATGACGACCTCTTGGCTTCTGAAGACGGCTGTTTAGCATTTCGAACTGCCACTTTAGGGTCGGATTTAACCGTACGCATGTCTGGCTGGGAAATTCATGGTCATCTGTCGAATATCCGCCCATTGTATATAAATCATCACCCAGCGCCACAAATGCACAGTCACGGTGTCGCGGTAGCTCAGGAATAATAGATAGCGGATCCCACTTCCCTGTTTCAGTGTCGAAGGCTCGGGCAAGTTCTGTTGGAATGCTGGAAGCGGATCTGAATCGTTCGGAACCAAGAACCAGTATCTTGTGTTTATGTTGTGGTGTCATAATCCACACATCACTAGCAAGGAGGAAATTATTACCGTTACGAAATTCAGTGTTTGACCGGAGTCTAGCGTTAAGCCTACTGAAATAACGGACAAGCAGTTCTAGTCGCTGCTCCACCGCTATTCGGCTAAATAGCGCATCCGACGAGAACATAGCTATATATTGCAAAAGGAGAGGATGTGTTCAAACAAACGCCACTGGCGACAATGGAAATATAATTTCATAATTCGGTATTCTCATGTTTAAACGGTTTGTTCTGGTGTAGCGCTGCCGCCGGAACAATTTAGTACCCATATCATGTTCCCAACACCATGGTCTTACCTCTTTGCAAAATAACCCGGATCTGGCAATTCCTGTATGTGTCGAATTTTATCGTCGAATATCTCCGCTACTTTTAATTGATGCCGGTTTTCTCTGCCGTCCCAGAAATAAACTTTGTTTCCGATAACAACGGGTGGAAACCGGCCAGCATTATTAAACATTTTAAAGTCAGCGGATATCGGATTTTGAAGCCAGGTCCGGGAGACGCAGTCAAACACACGGAACTGCGTTGTCGCTTCATTCGAACTCTCGATGTGGCAGAATAACTGAGTTTTAATTAAAAATGGCGAGGACAGGGTGAAACTGGCATTCTGCTTCGGGAGCTTGATTTCCTTCAAAGTGTTCGTCAGCGGCTCGTACATTTCCACACGCAGGGTAACGGTCCCGGTCGGTTGACGAAACTGATGTGCACAAAGGATGACATTTTCTTTTTCCCACTTCAAAAGGATTTCTTGGTTGCCCGCAGTATAGTTGCGAACTCCCTTACCGCAAGCGCAGTCCCGTGCAGCTTCAAAGATTGGGGATGATAGTGAATTACCTTTCTGCTTCTGCTTAACAATCTCATTCATAGTGCAGATTAACTGTTCGGCTGACGGCCTGTGCACGCTGCTGTGAAAAAGACATCTCTGGACAAGTTCTGAAAAAACTACGGGGACGCTGCCGTTAACAATCGGAACATAGCCATCTGTGATCTTCTCAATAAATCTGTTGTTACTGGTGTCGTCATTAATGATGAAGTGATCGGAAAGAAAGCTTTCGTTTGTTTTGGCAAGAGCCCTTTCCCGAATACCAAAACAGCAATTAATAAGGTCATGAATTATACATCCAAGGCTCCAGATATCCGTTTTCCTTCCTAACGGTGACACAGCCATGCCTTTCATAAGCTCTTGCAGCATTTCTGGGGACATGTAGCGAACGGTTCCACGCTGTTTTGAGATGTCCGCCGATGTCGTGAAATTCTGTTCCATTACGACTATGTCATCCAAATCTCCGATCATTAGCGTATAATGTCCGTTTTCGTTGCGCCTTACCAGCACGTTTGCTGGTTTCAGATCTCCGTGAATTATTTTACTTCTATGGAGGAAGCCGACTCCTTCTGCCATTTGCATTGTGTAGCAAATCACTGCCGATTCATCAAGGAAGGCGTTTTGCTGCTTCTGGCTGCTTAACATGGAAGCCAGATCGCCGTCTGAAATACAATAACTGAAGACGTTATTTTTACATCTCAAAGTAAGAACCTACTCATCAGAAGACATTCAATCACAAAAAAAAGGCAACTGGCGGACAACTACTGATGGAACCAACTACGAAGGGTTTTAAAACCTTTGCGCTGTGCAGGTTTTCTGATTTATACGAAACTACATACGTTACTCAGATACCTTCATAGTAATCCATTACAAGTTCGATGATCGGGCCTCCCGACTCATGGGTAATGGAAATTTTGTGGTAATCAGCAAGATGGTCGTGCTTCAGAACAATTAGTTTCTTCAGGCGCTGGACCATCTTTCCCCACTTAACGACATCATTCGTAACTGCGGTCCCGCTGACTACATGGACAGTTTTGACAGCGACGGTATCTTTTCCAGTGTAATCGCCACGATCACTGATGCTGGCTATACGTACAATACCGAATCCTCCTCTTGCTATGTAGGTTGCCAACTTATATTGACAGGTACTGCCAAAAGTTATAACATTCGTCTTTTCTGATTCCATTCCCATCTCGAACGGTTTGATGATTTTAACAGGTATACGACAGTACGATTATCTGCAACCATCTGCAAGCTATCGCAGTTCTCGTTAGACTATGCAGTAACGTTAAGTGTGGAATGGATGCCGGGCTAGCACATTGTGTTGACACTTTACATCGTCGAAATCACTCACTGATTAAGCATGGACTTTATCACAGATTTATGCGAGCACTGTCAAACAGCGATAAGAATGTGAGCCAGCAGGTACCAATGCATGCGTAATGATGTTTGCTTTATCGGCTATTAACAAGTGTCAGGCTGTGGCCGTGCGGTGATCAGACACAAGAGCATACAATCGAAGTCCGCGCTAAAGTCGCTACTGTTTGACGCATACGTGCCGTATTTTGTTTGGTATGGAACAATTGTCGAAAACTTTTTTTTTTTAGATGTGACTAAGTAATCATTTGCAGATCGAAAAGTAAGCATTTGCATCGCAGCTGTGCTCGATTACTGATCAACCTCTGTACTTGATGAACTTTCGACGATCTCGCAATCCATGTATGCGTCGCTCACAAACTCGTGGAACATGTATTTCTTGGTAACGGCTGTAGGGTGGGTCGATCGTAGCCTACATGGCGTCGAGAGTTAGGCAACTCTAATCATAGACAACAACTCTTAGACATAAACATGGTCAAGTTAGCAACACTTTTGGGATACCCCAGTTCGAACGAACCAGATTTGTGACTACGTCCAGGTGTTACAGAGGCATCGTACTCAATAACCCTTAAACTTCCGACAGGTGGCCATTCATCAACCATGATACAGATCGTGAGATGCACTGATTCCGGCAAAACAAGCTAAGGTACCGGTGTTTGTAATGTTTGTCATATTCAAAAAATATATACAGTTAAGATTCGTGATTACGCGTAGAACTTATCTCGAACGAGTTCGATACGCCAAGATATATTACTTTCGCCGCAGGAAGTGTGATTTCATTGCTTAAAAATTTTGTCTCGGTTCGATATTCGCGGTCCTGGAACGGTAAACGATGTGACATTGTGCAGTTGCTGTAATTGCAGTCTACAGTACGGACTACGCGGAACTCGTAATACTTGTCAAAATGTTGTTTTAAACTAAATTCAAACGTCGTGTTAGTCCTTATCAAAGTCAAGTCCTTACACTTTTGAACACGCACTAGAACACAAACTGGGCCAGCTGGCCTCCTTTAGTTCAGTCTAACTTGTTAATAGGAATAAACGTAGCATCATCTTAATGAGCGCTTCAATGGGATGCAGTGCAGAATCTTTCCGTACGAATCTGGCAAAGCCGCAAATGACAGTCTTGCGGCTGTTGAAATGCAGTTTCAGCACGGAACGGATCTGGGCAAGATAATGGCAGAATAAAGCACGAAGTACTGCATTGAGACTGTCAATAAATACTAAACAACAGTAAAATCAACACATCAAAATACGACTATCAGCTCTTTCTTGTGAGCCTTTCTATCAAATAATTCTACATGCTGGATTTGACCGAATGCTACACACGAACTGTGTGCGTATTAGTGTATGCAAACAAACTGACAAGACTGCTATCTTAAAGTGCTGCTGGGTGACGCTATGCGTTTCAGCCGTTACGAGTTCCACATCGAAGGCTTGGACCGACACAAGCCTTATGTGACCTTCATGTTGTTCACTGATGTTGTGAATGAACGAGGTTTGTATTTTACTTTTGCCAAATTGCGGATATTAGACGGGAGGATCGGAGGAGCTGTAATACCGTAAGTTTCGCAGTTTCTGGCCCACAGTGCACCAACTTCTCTTATACAGCCAAATTTAGAAGGACTAACGAAGGGCTAGGGCACAGGCGCACAGCACATCCTTTCACCGGAAATCAGACAGCCTTTCGTTAGTTCCAAGCGCAGTCACCAGCGTAACAACACTTTACCAAGAGGAGCTTCAACTGACCTCGGACCGAATATCTCTTGCACGCCTTGTGACGGAAAAAACCTGGAAACTGTGGTACACTCTTTTCGTTTTTACAGTCAGTTACAAAGGTCGTCAACGTTTTGTGTCATTTCGCTATGTACAGTATAAGTTGTGATTTCTAAGTTTCTGCAGGTTCTGAATAAGTTCAGCTGCAGTAAGTTCAGTTCTCTAATCGTATGAATAACCATTTCATTAGAAATCCTTACCGGAAGTAAACACGAGCATCTCCTTAACGCGTGTGAATCGGCGGTGTGACGGAGAATCTTTCCGTACAAAATTCGCAAATGATAGCCTTGCGACTATCGAAATGCAGTTTCCGCACGTAACGGTTCTGGTTAAGGCAATGGCAGAACGTACATGAAGTGTTAGCGGAAGACTCCCAATAATAAGCTAAGGTAAACATCAACACGTAGAATGATCATTATCAATTCCTTTTTCTGTGCGTTAAGCCAAATGCACCAGAACAACGACAAGCAATATAATAAGTATCATAAGTTATCAATGGTATTTAGCATGCTATTTTAGTGGAGGAAGTGCAAGACACTTTTTCACTCAGCGGAATAACAACCGGGGTGAAACTGAGGATCTTGGCAAGAATATATGGATGCGTAGCTTAAAAAGCTGATCATCTTCGCAGTTAGTATTAACAGGTAGGAAGATGTAAGGCGCATGGCTCAGCAAGGATGTGGATACATACATCGTGCAGATTCGTTCTGGATCTTACACAAGGGTCTGATAGTATGTTTCCTAACACTACTTAATACTGCTCCAGCAACTGTTCCTGTTTCCGTGTTTCTCTAGCTACGATTCTCACTGGCTCTACTTTCAGTTGCTTCTAGCTTACTAACGGTTGCGCGATATATGGAATTCAGTACCTACTGCCTTCGTAATACATGGTGCTGCTAACCGACCGATCGTAAGAAGTACAATAGGTTCCTCGAAAGAAAACAACTAAACAAAATCCGACAAGGGAAGAGCGAAAGGTACTAGCTATACGTGTTCGGCGCCGATCACGGTACCGCAATTGTCACAGTGTCGCAAGTGCGGGCGCTCAAGGCCATTTTGCCCGTTATTGCCACCAGAAGGCCAACAACGTCCCTACTAATAATAACTGGCGCCGGGAGCCGTGTGCTGATAGCACTGTCAACGCCGGCCCTGCGCATGCCAATGCCAACGCAAACGGGGATCAGGCGATTACGCTGACGATGCGGCGGAGGGCATCAAAATCGATCTTGTACCCGAGCCAGCCGCAGAGCTAGTCGTACAGCTGAAACAGCTGAATATCCACGAACCAGGACGTTCGCGCCCGCGAGTAGTTATTTCATTATTATTTTGATATAATTATTGTATTATATTTAGAAATATATATAATTTTGCACGATTTTTCCATTTAATTTTGCTTGCAGTAATTTCTGCGTGCATGGCACAGGCGTCCGGCAATACAATCGGTTTTCGCGGCCCCTAATTGAGTATTTGCTGGTAATTTATGCTTATGTTGCAAGTACAACCCACCGTTACGATGGATACATCACATTGCGTCTTTGAAAATTCAGACAAGACCATAAACGTAAAATGTCGGCAGACGCGGGTGTTTGAAATTTGCTGTGCTGCAGTTCTTTTGATTGCCACAAGGATATAATTTATTATACCGTGTGATTTTATTATAATTATCATATTTGGGTGCATAAGAAGCGTATAGTAAAATTTTCGTGCGCAAAACCGTACGAAAAGCAGTATTATAATCTACAGCTTGCTGCCTGCTATTACAACCTATTAAAACCCTTGGGCAATTAGAAGCGTCAAAAAGCGCCGTCCGAAAGTGTCGTCCGATAAGTCAGCGTCTCATGGGGATCTCCCCAACAGTAACTGCCTGTGGATAATTTTAGAGGGCACTAGGTTTGCATTGTCAGCATTTCAGAACGACCACTAGTTATCATTTGTTTTATAACGTTGCTGGCCTCTGCTTCGTAATGGTGAACTTTGTGAAAAAGCAGAATCAGAACCGAGCACTAGTACGATGCCACGAAAGGCGTGAAAGTGCCAGTGGGACCGGGCTATGTAGAAAATTTGTCCGCAAAAGGCTGACATAGAGGCGGGGAACTGACGGTGCTCCTTTCGCAAGAACAAAGATCGAGTAATGGAGGCTGAACCACCAGCCTGGGAAAACGGTGGTAGCTACGCAAGATTTCCGATGATCCTTAGACTTCTAAATAACGGTTGGACAAAAGATGAACAGTACGCTACCGAAGATGTGACTAACCAATGGGTTCCTGACCGAGACTTCTGCAGATACTCACTGACCTTGCGCTCAAAACGGTACACTGACAAGCGCCAGAAACCTGTAAGTAGTAGCAGTCTGCAGTTCCGACTCTTCTTTTGTTCCAAAACAATGGGATTAAGTATGACAATGACTGATTAGTTAGATAATTAGTGCGCAGGTGTCTGAAATGGGATCAACTATGGGTCATAGATAAATAACTATACAGTACTGTACGTATAGGTATCTACATATCTATCCTTGTATAAAAAACGATTTGTACAATTATGGATAAAAAAGCTTGCCAAGCACAAACGTGCTTTAATATCGGAACGAAAAACAATCTGTTCTGCGAAAGGTTTTGAGAGATCTGGTTTCTGTTCTTGTTGTGACCTTTGGTGGTTTTGTCATACATGGTGTGGTTAGTTTAATCGACCGTTCTTTGTCGCGTTCTTTTATTTTTCTGCGAGATCATTCCCTTCCAGCTGAATGTGCAAAGCCGAAGTAGGCATCGGAATTTGTTCACTACAAGTAGTACTACAAGCGCCCGTATTTGGTGGCGTGATCTGACACGGGTTTTTTATATATTTTGAAGAAAAAAGGACCTTTCCTGCTTTTGTTTTACGGGTAAAGTGTAGGATTCAGAAACACTGCAAGGTCTTTGGTACGTAATCATGGCTTGTTGACAATTTACAAGAATTTGGGATAAATTCTGTAGAATACGCAGTTTCACTGAAATTCAAGCCGCATTCATACATGCAGCTGCTTTTGTCTATAGTAATGGACCGTATATCGTCTGTTGACGATATTCCGCTACCCCATCCGCCGACTGCCGTTCCCCCATCGTCCTTGCCACGCCAGCCAAGTACTGCACCACCTGCTCCTACGCCACCACCGTCCCTGCCATCCCCGCCAAGCGTCGCACGCCCGCCGTCAGTCGCGCTTGTCCCTCCGCACCCGCCATCCCATCCGGGTCAACCCTGCTCGTACGCATCACCGCTACCGCTTCCTTATGGGTGGCCTTATGTGTATTATCCGTACATGTCACACATGTACGGGCCTCCACCGCCTCCTACTCCGCTGCCGCCGTCACCACTGCCACCACTGCGAACAGCAGAAACAATCATTCTGCCATCGGCGGTGTCCTCACCTTCAAGCAGTCGGGTTTTTATTGTGAACAGGCGGCGTCAGCATCGGTTAGCAACCTCGTCCACTTTCGTCTAGTTTCACAAACTATGACATGTTACAGACGCGGTGAGGATCTGATGCTGTCGAACGGGCTTCCGCCATCGTCATCAGCTGCCAGCGGGCATCGGTAGTGTTCTCTTCCGAAGTGTCTAGATCTGGTAGCATTGCGGCAGCTAGCTCCTTCCGGAGCATCTCGATCGCATTTCCCGCTAGATCAGCGGGAAGAACGCCTTCGCCGGATGTTGTAAAGTACCACTGTCAGCCCCGATAGGGAGGGCGATAAAGACGATTCAGCAGCCCGCACGGGTCCAGCTGCAGGGGAATGGTCCACGCAAGGTACCGGAGAGACCCCGTAAGACGGTGCAGCGGCGGCCGGCAGGACGGGGCGTCCGCCGTAGACGTGAGTCTACTGAAGAGCACGAAACCATTGCAAGCCGGGTACGGATCTGTGATTATCGTAAACTGCAACGGTAATTTAATGCACAAACCGACTTTCAGGTTGGGGATCGTCATGTACGACAGCGGCGTCGGCCAATTGATTGCCGTACGATAGGAACGACTCGCAGCGAACCGAATTCCGAGTCAGATGCAGGAACTCTTAGAAATTTTAGAATCTTTTGGTGTTAACTGACGTCAACATATATTGCTGATATTTAGCCATACGACAGTCTGACCTCTTCGGGTTCTGAAAGCGATAGCGAAGGTGACCCTAGTAATGAAGTAAATTTGAGAAATCTGGCATCTACATATCAGAAACGAGATTTTGAGATTGCATCGACTGAGGAATACTCCTTTGAGCCTGGCACGAGAGACCGGTTTGTGAAGGTGAAATACCGCAGTGGATATAAACGCCTCAGAAGCCTGCACGGTCGCACCTGAGACGATCGGTGCGGCAGGAGCTTCGAAAAATTCCCTGAGATAATGCAGCGGTTATATTATCCGATGAAGAGGACGATGAAATATGGGCCGCAACAGTTAGAATTACAAGATATTTACTGTTAATATTAAGCACCGCTGATCACGCTGACTTCCCAGCGACGAGTGTGCTATCACGATTCAGTAGAATTACAGTCGATTAGCGCGAATCGGACCTCCTATAATCTCAGCTCTGTAAACCTACTTAGAACACCTACATGTCAGAATGCCTCGAGTGATATAACCTGATTCGCATGAAAACAGTATTTTAAAATGTGCCGGAGGTAAAACAAGGTCAACGTTTAGCTGACCCGCTTCGTGATGTTCACATACTCGTCAGCTGAATCTTTAAAGGCCCAGAAATTATTTTTGTAAGTACGTACATGTTGCCTGGTGTGATTCGCAGACGGTTCTGGCTAAGGTACTAAGAATATGCTAAACACTAGCTATGCTAAAATGAGTTTAAACTACTAAAATTATTACGATTTTTAGCGGGTAAAATTTATTGAGAATGGCTAAAGTATATTGCCGGGGACATGTTGTAAATTCATTACCGAAAGCTTGTCATTAGTAAGTATCGATTTTCGGCCACTAATTTTCAGGAATATACTAGTAATATGATATATATGTCTTAGGTACACTTTATTATAAACACCAAATACTAGCGCTGGACATATGCGATGACTCACGCGGAACAAAGATTTAAACTCCGGTTAACGTTACAGGACCAATATTATAGCAAATAAAGGTCCAGAGTTGCTTGTATAAACTGAATGTGAATTATGTGATTACAGGTAATCACTTACCGCTTGCAGAGTCTATTAATTTTCCAGTTTAAGAGATAAACAAGGATCATTGGTCAACACTCCGCTGATTTACATTAGCACAACGTCAACCACGCACTCGAAAACATTCGGGAAAGTGCTGATCAATGATCATCATTTAATTATGATTCAGATAAAAAAATATTACGATACTATTCACTACAGTAGAGCAATAATATTCCCCCCTAACACTGGTGGAACAACAAATCCTCGAGAAAATACTGGAAACTTTTTTCCTGTGTTGAGATGTTGCAGAATCACGCTGAAAAAATAATGCTTTCCTAAAAATAAGAGTGCATGCACCGTTTGTTGAAGGAAAGGTTCGCGACATCTGCAAGCGTTTGCTGCTGCAGCCAGTTTATTTCGAACGTGCTTGGTACTGTACATTTGATGTTCCCTAGCAGCCTCTTTCTCGAATAATGATCACAGTACTATTCTTTTGATAAATGTACCGTATGAAGCAGCGCGTACGTACGTATCTGCGTAACTCCAGGTAAGTAACCCGTTCGATGCTATGCTCCAGGTAGGTTATCATGTGAATATGGAAAATGTCATTGCTGTAATTGCAATCTACAGTACGGACTGCGCGTAACTCGCAATACTTGCCAAAATGTTAGTCTGAACAAAATCCAAACCTCGTTTCAGTCCGTTATCGTTTACCACGTTATTGTTGCCAAAAGGGTCACAACTACCACAACTCGAATTTATTCGACAAGAAAACCGGACAATTTATCAAGAAAAGCGCCTGCCCTTATCAAACCTCACTTTCCGCACTGGAACACAAACTGGGCCAGGTGGCCTGCTTTAGTTCAGTCTAATTTGTTAATGGGAATAAAAGTGGCATCATCTTAACGAGCGCTTCAATGGGGCGCAATACAGAATCTTTCCGTACGAATCTGGCAAACAACAGTCTTGCGAATGTCGACATGCAGTTTCAGCACGGAACGGATCTGGGCAAGATAAAGGCAGAATAAAGCAGGAAGTACTGCCGTGATACTGTCAATAAATACTAAACAACAGTAAAATCAAAACATAGAAATACCACTATCAGCTCTTTCTTGTGCACGTGAAGACCAAGCGAACAGGTGTGGCTGCGTAATCCATGCTGTAGTGAATGACCTTCTCGTATTCTGGAGATAATGGTTTAACCTGAAGCCCAAATGTGCCTTAGCGATTATAGTGCTGTCTGTGTTCTAGCAACCATGCAGTTATATGAGTAACCTTTGTTTTCTTTTCATCTTAGCGATACTATATTAAAGTGTAATAATGTACCAGAACACGACATTGGCGTGAAGGATGAGATATTGGAGATCAGCCAAAAGCTGATTATCCATAATTAGCCAAATGAGGCACGAAAGCGACGCAGCGTTAGCGCATAGTATCTGCTTTTAGTGTAGGCGCAAAACGTTTAGGCGGAAGAGCTGGGACAAAGTAAGAATCTGCTGTCAGCGATTTTTGTCCAAATGCAACAAAGTGCCACATGCTCCCGTGATATTACTAGTTTTTGAGGCATAGTCCGATTCATGTCACCAGAAATGCTCAGAAGGGTGGTCCAAGATCCAGGAGACTCACCTGGACGAAAAACAGATATCAATAGTTGCCCTCTTTGTATGCTACTCCTAACTAGTAGAATGCCAACGCTTAACGGTGCGGAAATCGGGAATTCATCGCAGAAAGAGACAGCGGTACTGCAGATGGACGATATACCACAAAACCCAACCGAAGCCATCCGAAAGTTTTATGAATTCCGGAAAGCAATCATCCAGACAAACGATATGGGCAGCATTCTGGCCTTCAAAACAACCGATATCCTGTCGTCCCGGATGGAAGACGTATCCTTGGTGCAAACGTTAATGGCTGAACTGTCGAGTGGCCCCGTCGAACACGTCCCTGTGGACATAATGGCCTTCTGTATCACGACAACGCCAAGTACAGGCAAAGCACTGGAAAAATGGCAAAGAAAAATTCCGAATGGAGAAGCAGAGATTCCAGTATTCTCTCGGTATAATCGCATTACGGCTGTCCGACTACGACGATCGTTCAATCCACCCTACCACAATGCATTCCCTGACGCAGTACATATATTCCAGGCGCACACAAAATGGATCCATCATCCACCACATTGTTGCATAAACAAAACCCGTCCCTGTCGGAAACGGCAAACCGACAGAACCATCAGTGCTTGATATGATCAATATTTTCTCCGACAAAGTCATAATCGCCTACTACTTACTACACAACACTCCCATTAACTTTTAACTCTGATTTTTGTCCCATTGAGTCAAAACATGTCGTGCACTTCCTCCACTGGATCATGTGAGATTGAAACTATTGAAACATATGCAGGAAACGTGCATATGGGTGCTTGTTTATTTTGATCTATATCAACTGTAACAGTCATCTCTGCACTATGACGGAAATAATCCCTGCCGTACTTCCCACTCTGGAAAATTAAGATGATGATTTGCAGCAACAATATGAGAGCTTCGAAGGATTCGAAAAAGGTTTCAAGAGGTATTTAGCAGCCTCCATCGTCACAAAATTTGAATCTCTAGACAAGAACCACGAACTCTACAATGCTCTGTGTCCTGTGATACAGAAGGATCCATTGCGCATGCGTATACCACGGCAGGCATTCCATCAAAGGCAAAAAGGAGCGTGTTTTTATGCATACACGTCAGAGTCGATGCAACGCAGTCGTTCGCTCTGCGCTGGAACCAACAGCGCAGCGGCCAATCTGCGGTTGCATCAGCCCATCTTGTTCCGGGCATAATTGTAAAAAGATAAAACACTATGACAATAACAGGGGTGTCCGGAGCTATTCAGGGTGTCAAAGGGGTGAAAGAGAACTTTTTACGAAATTGGTGCCTTTACCCAAACGGATGGCGAAAGGGGCGGCCTTTTGCCTAACGGGGTGAAAGGGGGTGGCAATAGCTAAATCCAATTTTTAATTTTAATTTGCCTGCCAAAAGTAGTTCTCGTATTCCGACGAAGAAGCTTACAATCCATTCTCCTGACTTTACACAGAGCGAAGTTCAAGCTTCGAACCAGTATGCTCGGCAATCGAGCGAAATTGGTATTTTATCTATTCAAAGAAATTAGAGCTTTTCCGCCTGTGATGTATGTAATAGTACCACTTTATTGTGACCGCACTGTAGATAACAACAAGAGCAACTGGAAGACAATTGCATCTGACCAACAGTCATCGGCATAACGTAACTAAGGAATAGGTCAGTTCAAGATCATTCGGAATCTTCCCATAACCTTTGGTATATGCCACATCATCCTTTCTTATAAAAAAATGGAGAAAAAAAAGGATGGAATCTTTCCGGAACTGGTGGAAACTATCAAATAACATCATACGGTTCGGCAGTTACATACTTATTTTCGGTATCGGAATCTTGTGTTTTGCACGCTCTTTCGATGTGGCCTTTCTTTCCGCATCTGTTGCAGACGGATCTTCGGTACCAACACCTTTCTCTGAGATGGTTCGTTCCGCCGCAGCTATCGCAAGACCTTTGTCTCTGGGCTTCGGAGGCCGTTCATCCTCGGAGCCGTCATTTGAACTGGATCGACGCATCTTGGTTTCTGTCTGGACCTTGGTTTGCAGCTTTCCCTTGCTGGCTTTGGATTGCACCTTGGACTTTGAAACTTTTGCAACTAGATCATTTCCATTTCCAGAATCTTTAGAACTCTTTTTCGAATCTTCGTATCCTTTCTCGCATCTTTTCGCCGCTTCCAGTGTTTCG
>JAQGAU010002324.1:0-15887 GCA_034698045.1 Paramacrobiotus richtersi
GCACGCGGTTAGCTGTCAACATCTCTGTTCGAGGATGTAAGTAATAGGCCGAACTCCAAATTTTGAACATTAACTACGAAAAAAGCGTTCGCAATTTGTGCTGCAAAACTTGCGCTCAGTAATGCTGTCTGTGCTCCTGCTTCGGGTGTTTAAATATTTAAACGTGTTAAAACAGTTTCTCGTGATTGCCAGCGCTTTCAATGCCTTTTGTCTATACTATCGGTATTTGTTTTGTGGTGCTTGAAGTACGCGATTTTTCCCATGACTTCGTGATTGTTTAAGTACTCAGTGACTTTGTCTTGTCTGCCAAAGTTGTCGGCATTGAGTGTTGCGCCTGTTTGTCGTGGCTGCGAAGATTGTCTGCGCGGTTTGTCCTAACTGCAAAAGTCGTCGGTACAGTGTCTCGTGACTGTTTGTCATGTTTGCCAAAGTTGTCGGCACCAACTGTCGTGACTGTTTGTCGTGGCTGTAAAACTTGTCGGTACCGATTGTCCTGACTGCCAAAGTTGTCGATACCGTTTTTCGCGACTGTCGGTACGGTTGGTTGTTGTTGTCGAACCTGTCTGTTGTTGTTGTCGAACCTGTCTGATTTGCAAAACTGTCAGTATGCTCTGTCTGCACGGACTGTTGTTGTTGTTTGCACATTTTGGATACAAAAGGTACACCATATACCCGTACCTCTGGTTTATGATCCGTCGGCGTCGCGCACCCGTTCAGCCAAAACGAAACGACAATACAGCTGAGCAACACCAGTCCAAACCGCACACACAAGCTACAAAGGGGCCTGATGCGGTTACAGCACGGTCTCACGGATCGACAACGGCGAAGCGTACTGGCAAGGACAGCCATTACGCTTTTGCTGTACTGACGTTTCTCACCATCAGTGTGACCATATGCTGGACACCGTCCAGTATCGTCTTCGCACTGGAGAACTCGGGGTTTATGAAGATCAATTACCAGTCGATGGTTCTGTGTGTCGATAGTGTTGTTCATTCTGCAGCCAGTGTTCGATCCAATCTTTTTTGCGGTTACCTTACCCGATCTGCGAAAAGTGGTTCTGGAGTACCTGCAGCGGTGCAGATAGAAGATTTTCGTCTCAGTTTGATCAGCAGCATGATTTTCTGTTAGCAGGTGGAGGGACAAATCCACATGTTTTTAATCACGTTTTCAGTCTTTCCGGTGTGAGAAGAAAAAGCCATAAATATCTCCATACCTGAGGACAGCAATTATATTTATAATTTTCCTCTCCATTGCGTACGACGTTTGGGCATTTCGACTGCCTCGTTAATATCTCGTACTGCACCAACTTAACTTTACTTTTCAGGAAATGTGGAAAACGAAACGACGATGTAATGTATATAAGTTCTACATCAATGCGACCGTTTTAAAAATGTTTGCTGATTCTGCTAAACTGAATTTTTTTATTCGTTCTTTAACAAGCGAACTGTACATGAGTATGACTGTGTATCTGCTGTAATGTATGCGCACTTAATACAGATGACTAAAGACCTACAATCAGTACAATGCGATTAGCCGCCGCGTATCAGGAATCTCAACAAGGACAGCAAACCAGAAAAATGATTTCGAAACAGGACTGAGCAAGTCGTTCATGTCAGAAAGAATTCACATGCCGTTTTCCCTAAAAACAAACAACAAGCAAATGTCCAAACAAATCAGCCAACAATGCTAAACAACAATCAACGAATAAAATAAACGGAAAGGCTCAAAACGGAACGTGATGCGGAACCTCCCTGTTATTGTTGTAGCTGGACCCGGTTGATAACTTGTTCTCTGTAAATCTTTCATCAGTGACCAGCTTAATCCAGACTATTCCCCCAGAACGCGGCAAAACACAATGACTCAGCCGAAACTTTTACAGCCATCTTGACTCATGATGAAACCGGTTATGGACTTGACTCTGGTAAAAGTATCTGAATGAAGCCGATCATAATTATTCGGTTGTGCGAAATTTATGCCGGAGAGAGTTTTCGTTCTTCAAACGGTATTGACGATTACAATTGCTCTAAGATGGCTTACATACACCTGGACAGTAGGCTTACGATTGGATTCGGGATATGGATTTAAGAAACACTGCGGCGACAGCCAAAGGTGGTTGTTGCCTGTAGACTGATGTACTGCATATCTCTGTGTGTTTGTCGGAGTACTGTACATGAAATTAATAGTCACCGTGTTCCGCTACGGACGCTAAATATTCCAAGCAAAAAAGAACCATGTTGTTCGCAGTCACTCTTTGGATCTTTACCGGTTTCCTCATCTACACTAGGTAGACTAATTATCGACCAAATACAGAGTCATCGATATTGTGAAAACCAGTTACCATTAATTTTCAGAAACAGCAACCGAGAGTGTGACTGGGCAGGAAACCGCGATTTTCGCAGCTGTGGCTGGGGCACATGAATTTCACAATTTGTGCTTCGACTCTAATTTTCGTTTCATAGTACTAGCATATTTACTCCAAATTCTGCAATAATAAGGTTTTCGGCAGTTTGCTTTGCTTGATGCGCTTGGAATTAGCGGAAGCCGATGCTATCCAGCGTTGCTGTTAATGTCAGAGAACAAAGATTACGCGCTTGCATTAGTTCCCGACAAACGCATTACTCGATTACATCCGGCAACAGGACGACTTGTATAGCTATGCCGGACGAACTTTCTGTTACATAAAAAGTGTAATGCGTTGTGCGCGCTTAATGACTGACAACCCTTTTCGATAATTGTTAGTACCGTGACATTTGTTGCTAACCATCTGCAACACTCGGTTAGTCAACGTCAAGCTCGGCAAGGAAAAACGGAATTCGATGCATCTGGCATTGCCGTTTATGTTGAACAGCAATGTTTACGCGCGCACTTGCATTTTTGACAAACACAGTTCACAACTGAGATCCGGCAACAGGACGGGTTGCAACGTGCAGCGAGTAGACCGGGAAGTAAGGGCAACCGATGCCGGTGTTACTGTCACTGTCTAACAATAAAGTTTACGCGCGTTTATATTTTAACAAACACATTACATGATTAATATCCGGCAGCAGGACGAGTTGTACAGTTATTGTCAGTGTAATTATTGTACTTGTGCACCTGCGCCGGATGAACTTGATGGTTGCATGACAAGCAACACTGGTGTGCGCGGGTTTAGTGATTGACAACCATTTTTGATAGTTTTATATACCGTGACAGTTATTGGTAACCAGCAGCCATATTCGGCTAGTCAACAGTGGTACATGTTTTAATCGGCATCAGCCCAGAAAACAAGGTAGACCGGAAAATTCCAAATCAAATAAAGAAAGCATCGCAGTTACTGTAGTTAATTAACGCGAAGGAACAGAGACAAAACTAAACTTACGTCGCCACGCATAATTTCCATACTCAAACGCTGAAACAAAAAACAAATGGATCTGCTTTCCTTTTACCCTTTTACAGTGGTACATTCTTGCAGCGACTGTGGTTGTAGCAAGCACCCAAGATTTAGCTATGCCCCGTAAGCGAAAGTGACTTTCGCTGCGAAACAGTGTATCGGATGCACTTACCTACTGTACCGAAATCCAAAAACCTTCGTGTAGGAAAAGCAGGATTTTAGCTCTGCTCAGATACGAACTAATTCTATAACATTAACCAACAGACATTTTCTGCGCGATTCGGCCCGACCCACCCCTATTTGCAAAATGCCAGTTTACTTGTTTACACAGTCTATTCATTTTTTGAACACTGACTGCATTTTTAAATCCTTCTCACTTCAAATTGCGAGAAAATGGAGTAAGCTGTAGACGGTAGTGGGTGTGACAGCTCGATTCTCTTGCGGGTGATTACCCCTCTATGGGTGACGGGAGTGGCCTGTTACCGTTACCGATGGACTAACAGAAGATTTACTTTCGTGGAATATAAAGGGTACCCGCTAGTCTTCGGTCGAACATAAAGCGCGCTTCGTTATGAATCATGTGATCCCCTTCCTGTTCACAAACAGGCCTCCTTATGTTACAGGCCTCCTCATTTTACAGCAGCATCAGTTTATATTGTTTACATTCCAACATTACAAGACAGTCGTTTATTACAGATTTCGCAACACGTCGCCAGAATGAAGAGTCTGACCGCGATCTGACTGCTTAATTGTGCGGACGTGCTGCCTTACTATATGTCTATCACCATATCTTAATCGTATCTGTGACCAGCCGGTAGTGAGCGAAGCCGGCGGAAACGATCGTTACTGTTGCTTAAGCCAAGCTGCTGGGGAAAACAGACCCATATTTTGAACCTGCAGTGTTCACTGACCGCTTTTGGAAGAGTTGGGTGGTGTATATGCCACTAGAAGTATCGGTATAATGCTTGTTTTTGTGTCGGCGACACTTTGTCACATTGTCACATGATTTCGCCCAAGCCAAGGGTTCGAATGAAGCGGGCTAGTGTTGCGCGTCTTTGTGCCCTATGATAAGACTTGTATAATCGTCAAAGCGGAAACACGGCCAGTGAACACTTTTCTCGCTAGACAGTTGAAAACGTCTGGAGGGCGAGGGACCAACTGTGGAATGGTTCGTATGTTCATCGGCGAGGTTATGGATGCCGATCACTGCGACAGAAATAAAGCTCAACACGCTCAGATTTTAGGCCGTATCGTGTACCTTGGATTTGCGTTTATTCTGCGATGAATGAAGGTTGAAGTGAGTATGTTGATTAGGTGGGTGTCATGCTCAATTGCTCAACTGTGACCATGTCTAACGCCGTCTCACATTCCTGGTTTGTTTCTACAACTGCTGACTGTTTGGTACGCAAAACATTGTTGTGTGGGTAAGAATGCACAAGTGGCATTCTTACGAGACGAGACGAGACATATCAGGGTCCACAAAAAAAAAAAAAACACGTATCTATGCAACATTGTGCCCCACTTGTGCATTCCTACCTTGTGTGCTCCATTCAGTGCATACCGAGGATCAAGTAATGACTTCGTATCTGTATCATGGCAAATTATTTTGACGATAGCGATTGCAGCAAAAGAGGCAATCTCGATTGCTGTTTCTCCGTACAGCGTAATGTGGTGAAGCTGGCAAACGCCTCCCTGACGGATTACATATGTCCGCCATTTGCTTCCCGTTGCAGTCAGTTTTCGGTAAAAACTGTGACTAACTCTATTAACTGAACCCGCTAGTGAAACGATGCTTGAACGTTTCCTGTTGATTTGGGGCGATCTCGATTATGTAGCGGGGTACTGGACGAGCCAAAATATCGGACGCTGATGGACACAGCGCAATCTGAATGCGCAGTGCGAAAGCGCAATGTAAATATATCGGAGATAAAGCAATACCGATGTCCGATCCATCGAACCATGCGAGCGTCACCGGAAACTTTGCCCGTTTCGCAGATATTTACCCAACATCAAGAATACAGTTTCCAAGAATACGCGGCTTGAAATTTTGGTAAACTCTGCTCAGTTTTCACTACGATATGGAAGACGGTCACGAAGTCACAATTACGATAGTAATTAATGTTAATGCACAATGGAGGCGTTCTTGTGCCAGTAACCCATATTTCCAGACAATGGATGCCGGACGATCCTCCGTAACCATTGCTCGCCGTATTTGCTTCTGGTCTGTTCTGTTAATCGCCTGTCTGCTAGCGAATTTCATACCAGATTCACGCAGTCAGCGATTTCATTTTGAGCAGTGCATTCTGTTCATTTTCAGTCTGAGAAGTTGTAAGCAGAACAACACTTTGGATGTTTACCGCCCGCCTCGCCCTGCTCTTGTACACATGGTGTTGGTATCTCGCTAAGCTCAATAAATGGGGTCTGTAGCTGTGCAGTAGAAACCGGGCACTGTCCGCTCACGACTTCCGACAGGCCGCAAGGTGTGCAGGTCATCGACCAGCCGAAGTTGCATATGGCCGCATCAGTGGGGACACCGGTTCCGCACCAGCAACTATGGGCTTCCAGATTCCCCACAGTATTCATCGGAAGCAGGAGCATTAACGGTGGTCAAAAGACAGCGCAGTAAATGATAGCGAAAAACAGCGAAATGGCTCGATAAACGGTAGGAACCAAATCTGGCGCCCTGTATCGGCCGGACCGGCCTGTACCGCTGCATGGGAACAAGAGGCCGGAGTGCAATACGAAGCTTTGGTTCAGATGTCCCAAAACTCTTGAATTATTACGTACACTTGGGTCTGGTGCGTCCACTGGTAGTTCCTAGAAGGTCTAACGCAAAGTAGAATTTTTTGAGTACTCGTACCTGTATCACGAGCAATTCACGTAGCTGTCATTCTACCGGGCACACAGTAGGGGAATTAACGGTAATGGCGCTTAAAATAGCTGTCATTCTACCGGGCACACAGTAGGGGAATTAACGGTAATGGCGCTTAAAATAGCTGTGCAGGTGCTGGTGATTTATAAATCCGTGAGCATTTTTCTGAACTCTGTAGCCATACCTCACTTTCTGTTATGTACTGTGACTCTTGGGCATCGTACGTCTGGAATGACTTATGTAATAATCAATGTTTTTTGGGGATTTATTTCTGCGTGCTTCGGCTTTCTTCCAGTGCTGGTTTGAGAAAACGCGAGATCATTAAAATGTCCTTACATAAACACCGGTAAAGGTGGAAACGCACGCAAACAGTAATTATCGTATAATCGGAACGTCGGCTCTACCGGTGAAATGGGCACCCCCACGTCACCTCAGCCACTCAGCCACAGACGGCACAACAACAATTCCTGGAGTTGTTTCTTTTCGGGGAAAGTGTAATCAGCTGCGAGCAGAGTACCTGACAGCTGTGAATATCCGGCTTAGTTATGCGCAAGAAATATGATATTGCTGGCTGGCCAGAGCCTTTGCCTCTTATCAAAAACATGTGCGCTGGATATGGCAGTGCTAAAATAAGAAGAATTATCGGCATTTTCCCTTTACGGAAGTCGACCAAGACACCGGAAACTCAGGATGTAATAAACATGGACTACAGTCAAGATGCTCGACTTTCGGGCCACCGTGAGACTCCCTAATACAAGATTAATTAGATTATGCAATTAGTGGCTTCGGAAGTCCGGAGGTTTCCCGGCAGGCCGAGAATGAACAAGGGCAAATAATCGGTACCAGCTGCGCTGCTGTCCTATGGCATGGGATATCCTATCACACGGCAAAAACCATGCGATTGGCTCCCCTTTACTGTCGATACATAAAGCAGTATCTGCGTTTGTCTGCACACACTTGCTGCTACTATCATCTGGAAGCAGTCTCCGCAGATGATCATTAGAATATCAGATTCTTAAGATGTGCTTTCTTTCATATATTCGTGGAACGGGTAGATGTGTTTAAATGTGAGCACGGTCATACCAGATTTACCTTTGTTAATATTTATAGTCATAAGGTCATCACAGTTGCGTCGTTGTCCAGCTACCTCCGAACCCTGGCACTTCAATCAAAATGAACAGCTTAACGAACGGTACTACAACCAGCATGGATGCGTCCACACGTAACACCAGTATGGTATCCTCAGCAAACATCTCTTCCATGGCGTACTGGGGCATCTTGCCCAGTTTGCAAGTGGTTGTTTGTCCCTGTGTGATTATCCTTAACGGCACAATCCTTTTCCTGTTCATTACCAAACCTCATCTTCGCCAGCCTTTCTACATCTACCTAGCCAATCTACTTATAGCAAATATATGTTTTAATGTTCTCAGCACACCCTTTGACATTATCAACACCGTCTATCGTTCATGGTGGCTGGGAAACATCGCCTGCACGGCTAAGCTGTACGGAAGTTTTGTCGTGGCGCCAGCAATATTTCATTCCCATCTGTTAATTACTATAAATCGTCTCTGGGCCGTGCGATTCCCGCATTCATTCCGTAACAACAACACCAAGAGAATGGCTTTTATCCTGTGCGTTTCCGGGTGGGTTTACGTCAATTGTCTGTGCCTTCCGCTGGTCATACTAGATGCTCTTTATTACCGTCTGCCAACCGATGCGGGCTGCTTCTTCAATGTCGTCAAGCTTGGCACATATAACCTAGCTTTACAATTTCCACTTTATTTACTACCAAATTTTATCATAATTGCAGCCTACCCGTACCTTTGGTGGATGATCCGTCGGCGTCGCTTTCGCATCGTCATTCAGCCTGGACGAAATGATAACACAGGCGAGCACGCCATACCGTCAACCACTCAAGCAACAGCAGAGTCGAATGCCGTCATTGTACCGACGGGTGCAAGACGCAGTGATGGGGAGAACCATCACGCCTTTGCTGTACTGACGCTGCTCACCATCAGTGTGACCTTCTGCTGGACACCGGCGAATATCTTGTTTACAATGGGGAGCGCTGACCTTGACATCAATTATCAATCGGCAGTGTTTCAAGTCTCGATGGTATTATTCATCCTACAGCCGCTGCTGGATCCCATACTATTCGTGGCCACTTTACCCGAGCTGCGGAAAGCACTGTTTGGGTTGTTTGTGTGTTGCAAAAACAACTCCCCCATGTAAATGCAAGACAACTCCAGACGGCTTTAACTAAGATTTTGACTTGTTTTTTTGATGTGAGAAAAAAAACACTAAACATATTCTTATACATGGTGACATAGTTGTGGCTGATTTTTTGCTTCCCTGTTTTCAGTATGAGCGTTTACATCAACCTTTCACACTATCTTGTGCTGCAATAACTAGCTAAATTTTCTTCTTAAAAGTACTTCTTAACAAGAATTATAGAAAATGTCTGTAAGTAATAATGAAAGAAATTACCTTGACGTAAAAGAAGTCATTATTATAGAAGCAAAAAACTAAAATTCGGATCGGCCGTAATCCTAGCAAGCAGGTAAGAACACCAGAAAACGGTATCTGGGGCCAGGAAATTTCTCAGTCAACTTGCTCGTAAAAGAGAAACTGTTTTCCAGCTGCTGATTAACTTCCACTATTTCTGTTGTTGACCACATCTGAGCATCTCGAGCTTGCTTGGCGGCGTAATCGTTATCGCCCAAATTTGTCCGGTTATCTTTTGTGATGTCATTGATTTTCTGGGCAGCCTCCCAATCCTCAAGACGCCATCGAGCGATAAAGTCGAATGTTTTATACTTGACCCTGAAACTGAATCCATCCTCAGGTCTATATGGGCAGTTGGGATCGAAGCCTTTTTGAAGCAGCCGCAACTGACGTTCCGCGCGCAATGGGTTTCCGGTCTCCCAATGGTACTTGTCCTGCATGCTGACTCCCCGTTTCCAGATGTTGAATAGGAAACCTACAGGAAATCAAAAGGAAATCTAGTGGGCTGGCAAAATGGCATAGTTTGGCAGCTTATGGGATTTGTCTACTGACAGAATGAAAAGCAGCTCTATCGTTACGTTATCGTTTGCGAAATCAAAAAATTCACTAACATCAAAGCATACAGATAACCACTGATGAACTAGAACTGGCTCGCTTACCCCGGTAAAGAACCTGGATGGTGTATAAATCTCCCGGACCAACATACGATTTGCTGCGTTTGTCCAGCCTGTTACCAGTGACGACGACGCTCTCCAGCGAAACATTCATCCTGACCCCACCATAGCATCGGTATGGACTATTCGAATGAAACGCGGATGGCACCCATGTGCAACGGTTCGAATCCTTTCCAGTTTCGTTGTTGTCATCGTTTTCATAACTGATCCCCAGTGAAGCCGAATAGTTGGCAAACTGGCTCAGCTTAGCCGTGGTCTCTTGCACAACCGTTTCTGTAATAAGGTTAACCAAATCATCCATGCGGCCGTTATCCATCCACATCTTGATCAGATCCTCCAACCTAGCCTTCGCTTCAGCAGGGATCTGGTATTCGTTTTCGATAAATTTGCATAGCTGGGAGATACTGTGGTTGTCAGCCTGTTGTAGTTGGGAACGAATGATGGTTTTGAGTCTCACAACCTCAGAGTCCAACACTTGGCTCGCTTCCTCCACTGCATTATCGCGCAAAACTTGACGAAATCGCACATCCACTGTTGCCGATGTGTTTGTTGGATAGCTGACTTGCGAACGGAGATTATTAAGCGCTCCAATGACTGCTGTCTTCGCTGCGGAAACGTTAAAATTTTCAGTGCGTTCCTTCAAATCAACAGCCGCGCTTTTTAGAAGCAAGTACACTGCTGCCAGTTTATGCAGTTCTCGAAGGCGTAGAAGTACCGGAAACTGATCACCAATTTCATCATAATGAGCAGTCAGATCTCTGGCAGATTCTCTTTCGGGAGTTACATCCTCATCCTTATCAGTGTCGTCATCAACGAGTTCGCCGTCCGCACTGCGTTTCAGCAGATGTGTTTTAACCTTCATAGGACAATAGCCGAATTCATAGCTGATCATGTCCTCCGTCTGGCTTGCGACGAAAGGAATTGTGCCCGCATCAATCCAGAAGCGATGTGCACTCCCGCTTTTCGGCCCGTCCTTGCGTGCACCAGGTGCCATCACCACGGTCTGCAGAGTTTCCGGTAAAGTCGCAACGAAGCCTCCAGGACCACTGGTGTCCTGAAATTCGAATGGAATACGCGACGAAACTTCGCAACCCACTGACAACATCTTCAATAGATAGTCAGCGTGCAGCATGGTCTGCAGGTAGTTCGTCCCCTCCAGCTTCTCCGGAAAGAATTTCATCTCCTGTACAGTAAGAGATGAAAAGATAACGCATTTGCATGTGTGCTGGCGTATCAGTGCCTGACTCAGCAATCACTCTTTAACAGTTTACCCCTTGTAAACGAATACACAATTATTGATTAAGATCAAGTTACGTATACATACGAGCACGAGTAACGGCGCCGTTGACGCGTAACATTTTTGCTGTTCTGATGTTCAGCGTGAAAGTTACAACGGAGATGAACTTGTACGACGCCCAATAAACCATTCCGACTGCTTTACCATCGTACGGAATGGTGAGTCCTCGACGTAAAATAAAACTATTTGTAAACTATTACGCACTTGAAATGGGTGACAATCAAGATCGAATTCGGCTTGATTCAGAGTAAAGAATGTCGCCATAATTCCGTTCTGGAGAATTTCGGCAATGTCACTGTCATCGAACAACCCATCCAATCCTTCTGAGCTTTGCACCAGTTCGAGTTGAAAGTGCGTCGGCACACCATTTTCCAGAATAATATGCACTCCTTGAACAAAATCATAGTTTGGACCGGTTAACTGCAAGTTCGTATTTCCCCTGTCAAGGAATCCCCGGTCGTTACGGCGCAACGTCGGCCAGTTCATGGTCGCCTCAATCTGCTCGAGCGTCCAGTTCGGGAGTGATTTTCTCTTTAGCAGCGCGGCCATGGCAATATACCGGTACTTTTGGAAGCTATTACCGCTATGTGCACCAGATTTCCAACAACCTTCAAGAAGCTGATAATGATATAGATAGTTCCACGGATAATCATCAGCGTTATCCCGGAGCTTTGCTTCGTAAAAGGCCATCGTGAATGCAGACGAGACAATGTCAACGTAGACCATATCCCCAGACAAAACCAATGGTAGGTTCACAAAAGGAGTGACCTTTGCCAGACGTTCTATGCTGGTAGCCATCATTGTGTCAAACACTGTGTGGACATTTCGCACTATGTTCACTGGTTCCTTTTTCTCTGCTCTGGAGGAATCCTCTCCGGAACTCACAGCTTCTGATAAAATCCGATTGGCTGTATGGAAGAGGACCAAAAACTGCTTCAGCAAGTGGAGCTCTGTCACGGGTTGTTCGAATTTTCGAGCGCACACAACACCACTCATGCAGAGGTCACTAACGGCATTGCGTAGAGCGTACAACTGGCCAATGTCACAGGTTTCCCCAGCGGCGCTTAGCGTGGTCATTTCTTGTACGAAATAACTTGCTGCATTGATGAATGTCACACAAAGCATCGAAGAATCAATCGCAGCCATACCCAAGTCCAAGTGTGCCATGGCTTTATCCAGATTACTCATCTCTTGACTGTTTTCCACACTTTTTTCGTATCGAAATACAGCCTTGAAATTGGGGTTCGGTTTCAGCTTGTCCATATACTTGTGGGCCTGCAGACGTTCCCCGATTGGCTGCGATAACTGAGCTCCTATTGCGCGCGAAACGCCTTGAATGTTTCTTCTAAAACACAGAAAACTGCTCGAGTTACGCAATCACTGAGCCACCATGGAGTTTCACAAATTAATTGATTTAATAAACATTGATATTAATAGCTAACAATAATAATAATTATTATTTTTGTTGTATTTAATAATTAAGAAGATATATTGATTAATTATTATTAATATATCTAACATTATATTACTAACTAGTTATTAATTAACTGATTAAGGAATTTATTTAGTTTTCTTACTTAGACATGAGACGGCTGACTGTTTCATACACTTCTTCATCCGGATACGAAAGAATCGCGTTCACAAGATCTTGTTCCGCTGCCAAATAGCTTCCGGCTTCCATTTGACAGTACCCGTTCAGGATGCACAAGGCGGCTTTAAAAGGCCCGTTCAACTGGCTGATATCTCTGTCCTTCACCAGCTCGGCGTGTAGCTTTTTAGCTGCTGAATGGCATTCTTCCCCGTTCATGTATTCTGCCATTTTCAGGAGACACTGGCCGGTTTCCCGTTTTTCCTGATCGCAATAAGCATAAAGCAGTTCTTTTAAACCGCTGTAATGGTTTTCTTCCAACCGCGCTTCGAGAATGTTTCGTTTAAAAGGAATGGATGAATCTCTCGTATCCAACAGGAGAATTGTCTTTATACACGCGGAAGAAGCCTTCAAATCATCTTCTTCCATCAGAATATTCAGCGCCAGCTTGTGAAACTCCGCCTCGTCACTGTACTGCTGCGCTGCAGCGAAAACAGCCTTTTTGATGCCGTCAACATTCACTTCTGCATTCTGGCTGTCCATTAAGGCATTAAGAAGTCCCAAGGTGGCTTCCGCTTCGTGACCCTTTTCATCCAGTAAAACGCGGAAATAATGCAGCGCATTCTCGTAATCCTTGCTGCGTGCCAGTTCCTTAGCTTTTGCGGCAAGCTCTACCGCTGAGAGCTCGGAAGAACTCTTCTGGAAACAAAACAACACACTCGGTAGTCTAATTTTCAAGAATAGGCCGAGAGCAAACTTTGCCTGTTTTCGGATGAGAAAAATTGCTAATGTCCAGCGCTTACCACATTCCAAACATCGTCAGGAAGTGCTTCGCGCAGGGCTTCCGTTAAATCGCCTGTCAACCGCATCTGGTATGCCAGTTGCGTGGACAGAACGTCATCCGGTAGTTCATCAGGAATACGGAGCAGTGCGTCGGCTATACGAACTGGACTGCTGGCCATGATATGGAAATTGTCCACGAGAGCAATGTTCTCATACTCTGTGCGCCACTTCCCGATCTTGATCGTGAATTCCTCGGATATTCTCCTACCATTGGGCAAAGGCATTGCGTCCAGATTAACTGATACATCAGATTCGTCCTCTTTCGCGTCGAAAATTCCATCGTAACCGTCTCGTTTATTCGGATCCAAGAGGTCTTCCTTGGCTTTTGTGAGTTTCTTGAACAGTTCTTCGCATCGCTTGTCACCGAGGTTCTTGTCTGGGTGAACCTGCAACCAAGGCAAGAAATGCCAGCCAGCTTATTAATTCATCGAGTACTTATTGATGTATTTTGCATTGTAGAATAAAACGACGCTGCTGTCTAAAAATGATAATTTTCCGGTAACGACACTACCATAATACTGCATATTATAATTTAGAAAATAGTACATAATTAGCATACCTCCAAGGCTTTCTTCCTGTATGCCCGTAGGATTTCGCCTTGATTGGCGTTTCGCGAAATTCCAAGCAAATTGTAGTGGCTCATGTTCTCCACCGTGTTTAACGATTTACGAACCAGGAACCTGAAACTGAGACAACAGGTTAACAACCGACACTGTATATACTCTCAGTAAGCATTTGGGGTTCCCGTGCAGTGAAGACCTGACGTTTTCAATATTGGTTTAGAAACGCAAAGGTATACGCATACGTACCTTATCCGATTAGAAAATGATGTTTGAATATAGCGCTACTGAACAAACACTCCTGCAGAGATTATGCAACTTCCCTTGGAATGATCACATCATGATTCACATGAAAATTTTGCGGAAAGGACGGCTTTAATAAAGACGATCACATTTTAGGCTGCGCGAGAGATGCGGGTACTGAATGGCTTTCTGACATCATCAATCGGTGATCAGGTACTGAATGGCTTTCTGACATCATCAATCGGTGATCAGGTACTGAATGGCTTTCTGACATCATCAATCGGTGATCATAACGCCAGAATCGGATAATACTTCAGCCATTGGTGGCCATTTATCACGAATGACTCAGTAGTGGATCAAAGAGGAACGCATGGTTTAGTACGTGTCGGTATGCTGTGTGTGTAGTTTATAAACGCTGTGGTTGAGCAATCGCGTGTACGAACACGTACGAACGCGAACACACGAAACTGCTTTATGTGTGCGCTTTAAATTTCATGCTGCTCGTCACTATCTCGCCCACTAGCCAGCATCAATCACTTGGTTCTATGGCAGTCTGGCTCGGTCTTGGAGGGGTTTCCATTCTTCAGCCGGTGCATTGGCCAGTGGCCACGTTCTTCAGCCTGCGCTACAGCGCTGTGCTATTTCTTACGTATATTTTACTATTAGAGCAGAGGCGCTATCCACCGCGATAAGCAATTCTGCGTTCGGTGGCTTGAATAACAGCCGTGCGTTGCGTGCATCCGCGCGCGGGCGTTGCTCTGTTCACGCCACCGATGTTATCCACACGGATAGCGCCTTTGCTCTATTTACTCCAATACATGCAGGTGCCTTTATGCCGTGTGTTTCCGCGCTCCTCTTCCTGCAACAGCGACGTGCTGGGTCTAACGAGTATACGGGTATCAGAGACATATTTTCGTCATCTTCTTGCATTGTTGTCGGTAAAGTGCACCGAACAAGTTAATTCTTAGAAAGCAGAGGGGATCAAAAATGGCATCATGCTTTTGCTATATTCTGTGGTGAACCTGTTCGTCCATCTAGTTCCGAGTGCCGAATCTCGATTCTCTTTGGCGTAATCTCTGCGATTACGTCGATTACATCACTAAGTCTTCATAAAACAGTTAAAATATTGTCTGCATCAAATGATGTCATCTATTCATTTTTTTGTCTTTTATGCCAGGTTATGCGAACTCTCGTAACCGAATAAGAAGTACCGCATCGTAATTCACAAATAATCATCTTTTGCAATAACAATACGCTGCAAAACTACTGAGCCCATTTAAATGCATTAACCGGCTCAGTTAATGCTAAAGCACTGGTCGATTTCGACTAACAAGTCTAACAGGATAGTAGGCTGACGACATATATTGAATTATCTTAGACTAAGAGGTCGAAACTTGGGCAAAAGCAAATGCAGTGAGGGTCATTATACTGTACATGCTCAGAAAATATTAGCTCCACATTTGCTTCCCATTTTCGGCATGGCAAGACTGTAGCGCAGTAGTGAAACTGGTACCATCACTGAAGTTAAACTGGACCTGAGCATTACTCGCAAATGGTCCGCCATTAAAACTGAAGTACGGTTGCAACCCGTTGAACGATCCAGACACTCCAGTCAGCATGGCACCGACCACCGTCCTACCGCTTGTATTAAAGATACCCAACAGTTTGAAAAAGTTATTGTTCTTCTCCGAACCGGGAGCATAGTAGCAACAACAACAACAACAACTTTATTCCTCTGGCCATTTCGGTCCAGCAGGTGCCATGCAGCTGCACATGGCATTACTCTTTGCGTACAACCCAAAAGCAACCCAAAAATATAGTAAGAATAAAACATACTAGGAAAAAAAAGAGCAAGTGAACTGATCAACCAAACAACTGATCCAAGGGACAAACATCAGACAACGAGGTGCAGCATGCAAGTAACCAGGGACTAAA
>JAQGAU010002325.1:0-15885 GCA_034698045.1 Paramacrobiotus richtersi
GTGACCTTTATGACTTTATTGATCAGTCAGTCCGCCTTCCCATGCCAGTAGGAAATAACATCACCGCAATTAAAAAAAATTATTTGCCGGTCAGTTTATGTCGAAATTATCATATTTATTTTACCATTCATGCAGTAATTTTTCCTTAATTCTCTTTGGCTTTCATGAACAGTGGTGGATAACATTTTATTAATAAAATATAAAATGTGTATTAAATATAATAATTTATGTAAAAATAACATTTATGATACATATAAATAATACCAAAAAAAATATTTTGCATATATGCTAAACATAACAATGTATATAATTTTGCATACAAATAAAAGTAACATATATGATATATATAAATAATATATAAAAATAAAAATATTTTGCAGATTTTATTTTGCAATTTATTGGAAATTTAGTCTTTTAGTGTTTGATGTTTTGTATTTTGTTGAATGTTTTTGTTCGGTTTTATCGGTAAACAGCCTTTGGCACTTTTACGCCATATGCGAAAAGAAATGCTGAATAGCATCGTTTATTGTAATGATAGACTGTAGCTTATGAAAATGCTAATTCCGCACAAAATATGCAAATGACCAAGGACGTACTAATCGCCCACAGTTAGCGCCCGTTATTCCGCATAAACGCGGCTAATCCATGAGCGGCCAGTTATGATGGCATAACACCAGGTCACGCCCCTTTCATGTCCTAATGATCCATCTGCGCGAAACGCACAAACCAATCAACGCAGCGATCGGTCGTTTCGGCCGATATGAAAGGTAAAAGTGTCATGGTGAGTGTATATAAACGAATGTTCAAGAAGATATTCCACGAGATAATTCGTTTCATTTGCAATTTGTGGAGATTTTGTTTTCGTAGACGTTTGTGTTTGGACGGGAATAAATGAATTACGGAAGAATGATGAATTTTATGCCGGAGCATGCAGATGCTAAGCATTTGTCGGATGATGACGAGTTTTCAGCGATGTCGGACAACAACGATAAATCGCGAGGTAAGTTTCAGAAGCTGATATGTGATTAATTATATAAGTATCACTAACTGTGCTGTGTAAACCGTTTGATTTGACTGTGTTGTAAAACTGATATTAAATATTAGCTGTTCAATTCATAACGCCATCTAACTTTTTAAAATGGAAATATTATTTTATATCATATAGAAAAATTAATAAAATGGACAAATATTACGATACATGGCGAGCGTTGTAAGCAGTATTAATATTGATCCACCAATTTTTTATTATTTTATTTTTTGATACAGATCGTGTTTATAACGAACGCTTTGTTTAGACGAACATTTGACAAAAAATATATTATAAACTTATCAATTTGTAACAGAATGAAGTCCTAGTCGGGACAAGTTTGAAGTCTTTGAAGATTAGCAGCGTTACAGCGTATTCTTCACAAATCACATATACAGTATTTTCTGAAAAGTGACTTTGTTCTTCTGCCGAAATGCTTCGAAACAGGCCTCACTTACGAATTTCTGATATGCAAAGAAAATTATGCCGTGTGACCTTTTTTGTGGCACGCTTAAAACAGCTAAGATCGAACTTTTTATAGCTCATGCATCCCACGGAAATGATCCAAATGCTCCTATCCGCCGCTACCGCACAGCATTCACCCGCGAACAGATTGGCCGTTTGGAGAAAGAGTTCCTCCGTGAGAACTACGTTTCCCGACCCCGACGATGCGAGTTAGCCGCCAGCTTAAACTTACCCGAAAGCACTATTAAGGTAAAAATTATACTTCATGGATTCAGACCAAACCTGGACACAAACAAAACTTATTTCGCTCATTCGTAAATTGTTGTCAGTGCAATAGATTACCCCGCGTGACCTTTCGAGAGAATTTAAGATTTTTGCACAGAAAGCATATGCATTATGCATACTTATATGCAGCCTTACGTCTACTACATATCGCTCGACTGATTTAAGCAGAAACTTTTTTGGATAAGATTTGTTTGTTTTATAGCAATATGAAGATTTTTAAGATTTTCAAGACCAAACAATTGTTTACGTCATAATTAAATAAACAAGTACTACTGTACACGAGTATAGCAAAATGTACGTAATTTCTCACGTCTTCTACAGTAAATGTCTCTGTAGAAAATGAAAGTGCACGTATAAAAAGAGAAAGATGACTAATTATATGACTAATTATAGAGCGTCAAAATAAAGTTTTTTTTATTTTTATGTAATTTCGCAATTTTTTTGTTTCTTGCATGGTTTATACATTGACCTGCAATAATCAAATAACTACAATACGATCATTCTACTACGTCTATAGGTATGGTTCCAAAATCGTCGGATGAAGGACAAACGCCAACGCATGTCCATGGTCTGGCCCTACACCGACCCCCACTTTGCCGCCTACATGTTCAGCCTGGCCTCCACCACCAACCACCTGCGCTACGCAGCGGCCGCCGCCGCCCCCACCCCCACCACGGCGCCCTTATTCTACGGCATGTACGGCAACTACCGGCCCACCATCCCCTACCCCCTGCTCGAGCACCCCAAATCCCATGACGTCACGCCGACCCTGCCCCCCAGCTTTCCCTTTCCGCCGGCGGCCAGTGGGTTTGGACTGAAGGCGCCGGTGGGGAAGGAGAAGACGGACGAGCATCAGCACCGGACCCCGCTGTTTCAAGCGCTGCTGGGCACAACGCGGAGTGGGTAGTGGCAGCCGGTGACCTTTGGGATGATTTAATTAATGATACTCGATGTAATTATGTGCGGAAAGTATTGCGGATATCGATGTTGTAAGAGTAAAATTCTCGCTTATTGTGGTGTTTTTTTGTATATTCTGTTGCAAATTTTTGGACAGTATAAGACATACTTACGTGCATTAACTGTAATGCATTAATATTCATCTATGTACATATTTTACGGTAAATTTGCAATCGGCTCAAATAACACGTTGTTAAAGAATGTTCCGTCTCGTTTATTATACTGCAGCGCTACTCCCGCACAGGTCAATGATGTACCACTGCATAACATTGTAATAACACATGAACAAGAACTAGTATCTCTAAGTAATGGCAAGTTGGCAACTGATTGCGCAATGTGCAAATTAACAGTCGAAGATAATGATATAGTAATTAAGTACTTGTACATGAAGTAATAGTCTTCTTCTGCATTTACTGTGTTTGCGTATACATATATTGCAGAAACATTTACTTTGCATATTGTTTGTAAGAACACAAATATTATGCAGAACAGCTAGAACTCGCTTACTTCAGGCTGTGACTCTTGAAAAACATTCATACACACATGGTTGGTGACGGTGTACGTCGTCACAGCACATGAACTGATGAGTACACAATGTTATCAATGTAACGTTATCAATGTTATCAATGTTATTAATAATAAATGTAACGCGCGCTACCGGTTTTGCATGCCCAGTATGATTGTTTTGTTGAAGCCACGGTGTTTGCGAGGTATCAGCTATATTTTGATCAGCAGTGGAAATGCTGTACTGGTCAGTGTATAATCTTGCACATAATCATATTATGGGAACGATCCATCCACAACAATATCATATCCCGGGTTTTAAATGGTGCAGCCGTTGGGCCGCGCGGTCGTTATCGGTATCTAATCCCCACGAGGGTAATTGTTCATGGGGACTTAATGTAATAGTCATCCAGTGATCCCAGTTAATCCCGGGGTAAAATGACAGCCAGCCTATATCATAACTCGGGATCAATATAATGCCCGCCGACATGATAGACCCCAAATATAATGGCGTAGTTTGTGGATCATTTAGGGAATGAGGCTTCTATATAGCTATATGCGATTAATCTAGTGACACAACCGGTATCATTGTGTCAATCATTTATGTCCTTCATTGTCCCCGCTTGGTGGATTGGGTGCGTTCAGTTTTGACGTTAACGGTGGGGTTTAGCGATATGTGCGCGTTGGTGGGGCGGTGATCGGGAAGAATATTTGGATGATGACTGCCCGTGGGGAAATATGGAAAAAAATGGTTTTCCCTAATCTGCATCTTGACGATGAAATGATAAATCTTTTGCCGTTCAACAATAACTGTTCATGGTTTTGCTTTGAGTACTGTATATCATGTATGCATTAATATTCTTATTCTTCAGTTTGACGCAGACCTTCGGTATTGTGGCGTTAGGAGCGTGTAGTACATATAACTGCAGCTAAACGCAAACAGCGTGATAATATGATTTAACTATAAACATATAAAATATCTGTAAAACGTTTCCGAACAACAGATAACACGAGTAAAGAAACATGCATGATTACTCATTTTTTGAGCCACAGTAGTCGTTAGATAACCGTTCTGGCGGTCTTATAATACTCTCATTACGACATCTGCCACATATACCGCTTCGGCATAATCATTACTACCAAATCAACCGAGTTGGATAAACATTTACGAAGCCTTATCATTAACGAAACCAATTCCACCGAATCATAGCCGCGATCACACTCACAACACGATCACAAACACCGCAGATCGCTGGCCGTTAGGCTGTCGTAATCGGTAGTCATAATTAGAACGGTTCCTCCATTGTTTCCTGGCATGTTTTGCACGGCAGTACAATCGGCCGAGACAGATGTTGGGAGCATATTTGCGGCGGAATAATACAGTGATCTCCTCAGTTGTTTTATTGGGCCAATAGCGATTACCGATCGGGAGCTGGGGCAGTTAATGATCAAACGCGGCCCCCGCAACGATCATTGCTCCATAATCGCCCATTGCCGCTGATTTATGACCGCTGACCACCAATGATGAGAATCAATACATTCACAGTGGACACTGGAACTAATATGCATCCAGGATTTGGATGAGATTAACGGTATATAAAGCAAATTATGCGTTTGTTTTGAAAAATCGTGCGCGCTATAAACTTAAATTTATAAACTTACTCGTTTATCTTGAAGAGCATACATACACAGCTTGGCGATTGCTTGGTATCTCGGTTGAAAATCTTGGACACGGTTAGTTATTCTAGGATACAATACAATGATATATTCTGGGCGTTGTTTATTCGTCAGTTTCAACGTATCTTATAAATTCTTATAAATTTGATGGAGCAGCACACTGCGCGGTCTGTATGTTATAACAGTGTAATGTTGATATCGTAGTGTAGTGGCTCCATTAAGAAATTTAACACAGATCCTGCAGACACCGCTTAGTATGTGAAAATTTTGTTGTTTCTTCCACCAGAATGTTGAACACTGTATGTGTATATTTTTGGTCCGTACCGGAGCATTACAGCATGTCGACATGTCGTCTATACTCACCAATAAAACAAGACTATAAAAGTTATGAAATCGCTTGTATCATGATTACCGACAGCGAACAAGCAGTTCATAAGGATACTTAGTTTAAACGATGTAAAACGTTGAAATGATGGTTATTTACGAGCCACTGACGTGTCTCGTAACTGCACTATTCCCAGCAGTTAAAGCAACCGGTTTCAGAATCGCTTTTATCTATACAACACTGTAAATTAGAAAGGATTAGCATGCGCAAGTACGTGCACAGACACACTATGCTGTACTTACAGTTACATGTATCCACTTACACTTCCCAAATTAAACTATAAATGAACTATAATTTACTCAATTCCGGCCAATAACAAGATTATTATTTAAAAGAAACCAAAGTTTGGCGCATGTATTTATCATTAGTTTTCAAATGCGAAACAAAACATCCATCAAGGCCATCTTTGTCATTCAAATGCGCTGCAGTACCCATTGACAATGTGCCCAAAACCGCCGCTGCGTTTCTTCTAAAAATTGCAACAGAAAAACTGCACTGACAATATGTTTAAACATTGACATTTTCAAACACTATATCAACGCAGTCATCCAGTGGCAGCAGAACCATTTTACTGAGTGGAAGCTGATCGAAATTTCGCAAATCCAGTTCGTTCCAAAAGCTGTCCAGTGTGGCAAGCTCGGTGAAGGTATGCCTGAAAATTACATTAATCTACAGTATAATTATAAGGTTATAGAAATTTGTGGTCCACAATGCATATAGTGAACTAAGAAGGGTGCACAAATCACATAACTACATAGAGGTGTCGAACACGAATATCATCCACCGAATACCAATATTTATATCGGCGAACGACGATATCTGTACATACACCGGTTTGGTCCTGCGATTACGCATTCAGATAATCGGCGGAATCATTTGATTGGTGTCTAGCTACCATCCCGTCTCCCGAGCTAGTTGGAGCGTCTGGGATGTCAGAAAATGAACTGCAACTGCATTCTGTATTTGTTTTGAAATGCGCAAGCTTATCACAGGTGCACGACTATGGAAACAAGACCGCCGCTTGGGAGTATAACAAATACCGTTTATCATTCCCAACGTGCGCCGGTAAGACCCGGCATCCATGGCTTACCTCCTGAGAAACTGGCGGAATTGTTGCCATCCATCCGGATACGGCAAAGTCTCCACAAAGAACTGATGGCGCTCTTTGAAGCGAGCTTTAATCGTATCCACTGAAGGGAGCTGAGGCTCTAACGCGTTTACGTACCGCATTAAGCTGTCTCTTTCATCGGCACAGCGATGGAATTCTAACGACGGGAACGTGACGGTGACATACTGGGGACGTTTGACCCGTCCCTGGATAACACCGCAGTCGCACCCACGATAATCCGTCGTGGTATGGTTCGTCAAAAGAACTCTCTTACACACTAGCAGCAGTTTGGATATGTGGAACAGATGATGAATCGTGAAATCGCCTGCTTTCCAGTTTAGTGTTAACTCGAAGAGCAGCCGACAGTCTTTCAGCATTATCACCAGAGGCTCCACTTTTTTTAATATCAACAGGTTTATGATGATTTCCATTATTCGGCAAGGGTCGTCATATCCGAATAGTTTGTCAACGTTTATGTTGTACAACCCCAACGCCTTGGTTTTCTGGCTGACCGCCCGGTCCACCAGGGTGCTAAAGTAGTATCCTTCGTCTGCATCGATGAAATCCATAAAATGCGGTTTTTGGTCGAAGCTGGTAAAGTCAATAATAACAGCGCAAGCTGATCTGATCCTCAGCAGTGAGTGCCAAATTGAACTGACCCTGCGGAAACAAATTGTACGAAATAATATGCCAGTATTATGAAGTAACGGCTACGCTTGTTGTACGTGTATTTATTACCATCATGTGTAATGTTTTATTGGCAGATAGTTTTATTGTCTTGTGCCTTACCGTTTTGCTTTCATCTGAGAATGAAAATCCAAAGACAATAAGACTTCGGACAATAGTTCAAACGGAAGCATGTGGATTAACGATTCGGCATCCTTTGCGAGCCCGTCCAAGCCAGTTATGCCAGCTGCATGCACATGAAAAAGAAAAGCAATTTCGTAATGTTTTTGTAGTCCAATGTTTATGCTCAGCGGGCAGATTGTGACTATTTACACAATTCTAGTTACGGAATGTATCTAATAAGGCAACGTACTGTGTCGTGATACTGTGAAAAGTTAAGCAAAGGAGCATACCATACGTATGTTAAAGATCGTATTATATGTATATAGAAGTATAGGTACGGGACGTCGATAGCTGCTGCGAAAACTAAACTGCTAATTGAACGCACACTAAACTTAAAGCCAGAATACATAGCATTACCAAGTAACCTCGCTTGGTCACAGCCTACAGCTAAAAGTGCACACGCAACATACATACATACATTTAATGGAAGTATCGCATATACGGACTTCCGGTGCTGTCTCCTGTTTGTACAACCCTCCTAACCATTCTTCAACCCCCGCAGCGAATGCTTGCGCAGACAGATCAGTCCACTCTCGCGGACCCACTTCATCATCAACCACACTCCACAGATGCAGATCAAAATGCAGAAATGTGATGCTTTTCTCGCCGATGGCAACGCAGACCCGGGGGTCCAGACCGTTTTGTTGTCCGTTTCGCTGGAATCCCGCTCGGTTCATAGCCACGAAAACTAAGGCTCTTATTCGTTGCTGCGGGACGTTGGTAAATGTTTGAAGTGTAGCGACATTTTTCGTATGTACTATTTGCTTCATGATGGGAATTTCATCCAGATTTCCGGTTTCCCTTAGTCTTCCAAACAACGGTCCCTCGGTAGTCGGCAGCGACTCGACCACTTGCCAATGGTGCACAATTTGGACTACCTGGTCTTCCTTAACATCCGCGTCGGTTTCCTGCATGGTAACGCAGCATATGTACAAATTTTCGCATGCTGGGCGGTTCAACAGTTGTGCCGGGTGGAACACCCATGGTCCATCCAGTTCACTGCGTAGAGCAACCTGCACGAGTAAAGGCGGTGGGCGAAGCGGGTACTTGGAAGGAGGACCAAAATCGGTCAGGTGATGGTACCATACATACTGGGTACTTATCCAGAACGGAGGAAATTGAGCGCAGTCCAGATCAATGAGTGTTTGCTCGCCTTCGATATTTTGCAGGTATCCCAAACACCAGAGGTCACTTTCGTTGCGCAGTTGACCGATATTGACCAATACCGTATTGCCAAGGTTTGCGTGGCGACCGTTGTACTTTGGGTATGAAAAAACTGTCCTAGACATCTGAAGAGCTTCACTGAAAACTGAGAAAATCAAGCTTATTACAGATGCGAACCGTTGCCGCGGATTGTGGACAATGATTTAAAATGGTAATAACGATTAAATGATAGGTAGTCAGTTATAAACGATATGGTTTGTCCGTAGCAGAGGTAACACTAAAAATGTCTTTTTGAGATGACGAGATAAAGTCAACAGCAGGTGGAAACCACTACGTGCTTGACATACTCAAAGGCACACGAATTGGACTGATCTATACGTACATTGCATTTCTTTCCAAACATGAAGAGGGCGATCCCGGCTAATTCAGTTCACTGCTCAGTTGTTCCGATTTGCGATGACTCCAGACTACCATATGGTAGTCCAGTTTGGAAACAATGGCGACGGCGCCAGCGCCAGATCGAATTGGTTTATAATTCGTGATCGTTTCAACGTCGTATACATACATGTACTGTGTCAAGTCAATTAAAACATCTAGAAGAATACACATAATAAGTACTATATACTCGTATTGTCTGGAAACAATAGGTCTACTTTCCATTACAGTTCACCGTAGTAAAAAGTCTGCTGATATAAATTACCACATAGATTATTATAACTCTGCCGATCGTACAAATCACAGAACGAATGGCAAAAAAACAGATCGGCACACTAATAATTAGGCTAATATGTAAATTCCGACCGTGTTTACCAAGAATCATCTGTTGTTACGCTTGCCATTTCATACAGTTCTGTCGCGTTTAGTTCTTATGACCTACAGTAGCTTTGAACTATGTTTATAATTTATTTGACCCCGCACATAAGCCTTGACTCTGACGCATCATAGCTGGATAACCAAAACGATCGCTTACAAGCAGTACAGTAAACAAACGGCAACGTGGCCATCGATGACAGTTAACAAAAGCAACAAAATCATGATAACAGTTAATAAAATGTGCAGTCGTTCAAGATGCTCATGAAAGGGTGTAACGTTTAGTTAACCTGTTGATTGTACTAGTACAATCTAACACAACAGTGTCAGTGCATGATTCGGAAACGGTCTACAACATACAGATACGTAATATTGTCTAAACATTTGCGTTTTCGAAAATTATATCAATGCAAGCGTCAAGGGGTAGCAGCACCATTTTGTTCAAAGGAAGCTGATCGAAATTGCGCAGATCCAATTCGTTCCAAAAGCTGTCCAGCATGGAAAGTTCACTGAAGGTATGCCTGCAAATACAGTCAGATAACAGAACGTTATAGTTAGCTGTAGCCCAGAAATCGCAATAGCAGTAGCATACGAGTAGACATACAGACTACCGGATACCAATATCAGCAGCAAGAGATATTATGTTCATTTGTCTTGTACCACAGTACAAGGGAATATCAACTGCGCTTACCTCCTGAGAAACTGTCGGAATCGTTGCCATCCATCCGGGTACGGCACAGTCTCCACAAACAACTGATGGCGCTCTTTGAAGCGAGCTTTAACCGCATCCACTGAAGGGAGCTGTGGCTCTAATGCCTTTACGTACCGCATTATGTTTTCCCCCTCACCGGCAGAACGATGGAATTCTAGTGACGGAAATGTGACAGTGACATACTCGGGACTGATGACCCGCCCGAGGATCACACCGCAGTCGCATCCATGATAATCGATTGTCGTAATATTCAAGAACAAAAGTCGCTGACACACGGGCTGCAGTTTCGATATATGGAACAGTACATGAGTCTTGAAATCGCCTTCCTCCCAAGTTAATGTCAACTCGTAGATGAAACAGCAGTTTTTTAGCATTATCGCCAGCAGTCCCACTTGTTTCAGCACCAGCAGGTTTCGGATAGCTTCCAGTATTCGGCCAGCATCGTCATATCCGTGCAGTGTGACAGGATCCATGTTGTACAAACCCAACGCCCTTGTCTTTTGACTGACCGCCCGATCCAACAGGGTTCCAAAGTAGTATCCTTCGCTGGCACCGATGAAATGCGTTCTCTTGCTGAAGCTGGTGAAGTCAATGACAGTGCAAACTGACCCAGTCCTCAGCAGTGAATACCAAACTGAACTGACACTGCGAAAACAATTATGCAAAGTAATGATAATTACTGTAAAGTGCCTATGCGATTCAGTAAGCCGCTTTTTGTTTGAGTTTGTGTACTGCTTGGGACTAGTTTTACTTGTCTTCTGCCTTACCGTTTTGCACTGAGTTGAGAATGCAAATCCAGAGATAACAAGACTTCTGATAACAGTTCCCACGGAAGTATGCCAACCAACGATTCAGTCTCCTTTTCGAGCACGTGTTGACAGAACGCATTCGTGCCACCTGTATTAGGATGTAAAACTGCTCGTCCAGATAATTAATTGCCAATCTAAACTCGTAACAGGTATTGCACAGAGTACTGCAAGCTGCTGCTATACAAGTAGTTGTAAATTCACATTGTCAGTGAAAAACGTAAAAAGGCGGCATACGTTGTACATACTTTTTCTTTGTAGAAACCACTACAGTAGCCAGCAAATAAATTAATATGGCTGCTTGTTACAAGCCGCTTATAGGGCTGATGCGGAAAGCAAGCTGTAAAAAATCTACATAATTTAAACATCTACTTACAGTAGAAGCCGAAAAGTATTAACTAGCTACTGCAGAGTTACTTAGCAGCTATGGACTGCAGTCTGCAGCTACCATTATGCAGCGTACCTCTGACGATCATGGAAGGATGCCACATACTGACATCCGGTGCAGTTTCCAGTGTGTATCTTCCCACCCATTCTTCAACCTCAGAAGCAAATTTTTGCTTAGACAGAGCTGTCCACTCTCGCGGACCCACTGCACCATTAGCCAATCCCAGGAGATGCAAGTCAAAGAGCAGGACCATGATGCTTTCCTTGCCGATCTCAACATACACCCGAGGCCGGTGCAAATCGATTCCGTTTCGCGCAAATCCCGCTCGCTTCACGGCCATGAAAACCAGACTTTTTATTCGGCGCTCCGGAAATGTTTGAATTATACCGATTTTCTCCGAATGCACTGTTTGCTTCAAGATGGGAATTTCATCCAGACTCCCGGTTTGCCTCAATCTGCCAAGTAACGGTGGCTCGTCAATCGGCAGCGCCTGAACCACTTGCCAGTGATGCACAACTTGGATGTCTTGGCCATCCTCCTGACCCGCTTCGGTTGCATTTATGGCAACACAGCATACGTACAGATTACCGTATGTTGGACGATTCAAAAGCTGTGCTGTGCGAAAAACGAATGGTCCATCCAGTTCGTTGCGCAGAGCAACCTGGACGTTCATTGGAGGCGGACGCAAGGCGTATTGGTAAAATGACCCAAAATCGGTTAGGTGGTGATACCAAACATACTGTGTACTAATCCAAAATGGAGGAAATTGAGCGCAGTCCAGGTCAATGAGTGCTTGCTCGCTCTCGATGTTTTGCAGATATCCCAAACACCAGAGGTCACTGCTGGTGCGCAGCTGGCCGATGTTGACTAGCACAGTATTGCCCAGGTTCGCTTGGCGGCCATTGTATTTTGGCCGCGAAAAAGCCGAGCTAGCCATCCGAGAAGCTTTGATGAAAAAACGAATACCCAGCCTTTTTCAAGACTTTTTTAACAAGTAGCAGTTGCGAACTGCTGCAACGGATTGTCGAAAATGATTAAGACTAATGATAGAATTCGATTTGTACTGATAGTTTGGCACACTGCCACAGTAAAGTTATAAAACGGTTCATGTGGTTTTATCTGCAGCAGAGTCCTTCGGGATAACGATGCACAATTAACGGAATTCGAAAATCATTCGACTTACACCACTTGACTGTACTAAAACGTAACTACGGAACTGGTGCTATGATATAGCTGCCATAACCGAATTAGACCATAGCGAGACTGAAAGAGACTGGAGCACTGCGTTTCTTTTTGAAAATATCAAGAAAATTAGCAGAGGGCAATCGCGGCAAGTTCAAGTTTCGTGTGCTATATACGTACGACATCAAAAGGGTACTCATTGTCCGTTTGCTATACGGCAAGTCCGAACAGAGGCCGACGTCTACTGTGCTGTGGTAACGGCTTGCATGAGATGATCATTTCAGACTATCTGGTCCAGTTTGGAAACAATAGCGACGCCGCCAGCGCCCGGCCGAGTTTTGTTCGCGTTTTGTCTGTAATCCATGATAGTTGCGTTTCTTACCATTAGCAAGGCAGAGTTTGCCGTGGTCTTATCTTGTGCCGTGCTTTTACCGCGGTGGGAAACAGTTGTGAACTTGAGATGCCCCTTATCGACCGAAGCAAAGCGGAGACCCTCGAGCTCTATACCCATTCACTCACTTGTCAGCCAAAAACTGTTTCGTCTTTTTATATCTGTCAAAAATGTACTGTACTACTGTTGTCACTAATTAGAGGTGGTGCAGTTTATGTTAAAACTAATTAACCTTTGTGTTCCTTTGCTTCGGTAAAGGATAACTGCGAGTGCGGACCAGGAAAGCGGTTAAAGGTTAACATGCAGCTGGTGACTGTAAACTTACATTCTTAATCTCCAGGATATTTTTATAGCGGGTAATACCAATTACCATTGAAACATAATAATAAGCAAACAGGGTTTCTTTTTTCTGATTGTTATGCTTGTTATTTCTACAGTTCTGTTACGCTATACCGATTCTGCGATATTCGTGTTTTTCAGCGTTCAGTTCGTTTTTTCTGTGCCATTCCCGAAATACCAGTTTTCTTCTTCCTTCGTTTACATAATGATCCCAAACGTGCTCAGAAACAGCAGTTGCAGTACGTCAGAAATTTTTAATTTCATTCCGGCCAATACGAAGATTATTAAAGACGCTGCTTTGCGCATGTACATATCATTAGTTTTAAAGTGAGAAACCAAAACAACCAAAGCCATCCTCGTCAGTCAAACGCACTTCATTACGTATCGCAGTGTGTCAAAACCGCTGCTGCGTTTTTGCTACAATTGAAATGTTACATCACGTAGTTACAGGAGAGTGGTAAAAGCTCGAAGAAGCAAATAAAGAGATTGAAATGTGAAACATTGAACGTTATACGTCTAGTAGACGTCGTCTACACATTCACATTCTCAAATACTATATCAATGCAATCATCCAGCGGCAGCAGAACCATTTTACTCAGCGGAAGCTGATCGAAATTCCTTAGGTCCAGATCGCTCCAAAAGCTTTCCATTGTGGCAAACTCAGTAAAAGTATGCCTGCACAAGTACAGCAACATGCAGTATAATTCTAGGGCTACAGAAAGTTTTACAGATACTGTAGTCCAGAACGCACAACGAAACAGTAGGTGACACAAGGCACATAACATATAATTGTTATTACAGTCTATGTATCGGTTAACAGAGTTTCAACTTTACCGAGAAGTCGCTACTGAATTTTCTTTTCCCTACGTTAAGCAACCATTTAGTAAATTTTTGCATACCGTCTTAAATATACCATAGTGGTGAACAGTAGCAGCATTATAGGAAATACCGCTTATCACTCCCAATGTGCGCAGGCAGCATGACTTACCTCCTGAGAAACTGTCGGAATCGTTGCCATCCATCCGGGTATGGCAATGTCTCCACAAAGAACTGATGACGCTCTTTGAAGAGAACTTCAATCTCATCCACAGGGGGGAGTTGGGGCTCTAATGCCCTTACGTAGCGCACTATGCTTTCCCTTTCACCGGCAGAACGATGGAATTCCATTGAAGGGAATCTCACGGCGACAGCCCGGGGACTTGTGACCCGACCGTGGATGACACCGCAATCGCACCCAGGAATCTCGACTGTGGTATGGTTCGACAAAAAGAGTCTCTTACACACTGGCAAGAGTTTGGATATGTGGCGCAATTTATGAGCCATAAAATCGTCTAGTTCCCAGGTTAACGCTAATTCGAAGAGAAAACGACAGTTTTTTAGCATTATCGCCAGCAGTCCCGGTTCTTTGAATGCCAACATGCTTCTCATGGTTTCTGCTATTCGGACTTGATCGTCATAATCGTAATGTTTGTCAACATTCATGTTGTACAAACCCAGCACCTTCGTTTTCTGGCCGACCGCTTGGTCTAGCAGGGCTCCAAGGTAGTATCCTTTGCATGCATCGATGAAGCACGTTTTTTGGCCGAAGATGGCGAAGTCAATGACAACACAAGCAGGTGTGATTCCCAGCAGTGAATGCCAAACCGAGTTGACCCTGCGGAAACAGTTGTACGCGTACGGTTAGAACAGCATAAACCGCGTATTGTGGCGTTTGCGCAAGTTTTATATATAACTATGTAATGTTCCGCGAATAGTGTGTAGTATTGCTTACCGTTTTGCTCTGAGCTTAGAATGAAAATCCAACGATAGCAAGACTTCGGACACAATTTCCAAAGGAAGTATGCCGGCTGAAGGTTCGGCCTCTGCGATTCCGTATTGGGATCCATCCATGTCAGCTATAAATATGTATGTATGTATAAAATGTGTATAAAAATATAAAATATGTATGTATAAAATATAAAATATGGATACGAAATACCTAATTATTATGTGGTTCAATGTTTTATACTCAAAGGGCCGTAGCAATACAGCTCAGGCCACAGCAAAGCGAGGTAACTATGCTGGTACATACATGTACTGCAATATGTGACGGTATGTCGTCAATACGAAAACTATAAGCGTGGGCAGATACATGAACGTGTTCATGTCTCAGTATATATAAAGGACGTTCAGTTATTGTTAGCTGCTTAGAACAAAGGCTACAAAAATTTTGAACTGGACGATTACAGTACCTTCGATCTAGAAGTGTCACGAATTGTGACTTCCTGTGCCAACTCTTCCTTGTACCTTCCAAACCATTCTTCAACTTCCGAAGCGAATTCTTGCTTAGACAAAGCTGTCCACTCGCGCTGACCCGCTACACCATCATCCACTCTCCAAATATGCAAATCGAAAAGCAAGACCATGATGTTTTCCTTGCGGATGGCAAAAAACACCCGAGGGTGCAAACCGCTTGCATTTCGCCGGAATTTCGCTCGCTTCATGGCCATACAAATCAGACTTTCTATTTGGCGTTCTGGAAATCTTTGAGTTATATTAATTTTTTTCGTATGCACTATTTGCTTTAAGACGGGAATTTCATCCAGATTTCCGGTTTGCCTTAGTTGGCCAAACAACGATGCCTCACTAATCGGCAGCGATTGAACCACTTGCCAGTGATGCACAATTTGGATATCCTGGACATCGTCGTTCCGACCCGCTTCGGCTGTATTTATGGCAACACAACATACGTAAAGATTTTCGTATGATGGACGATTCAGAAGCTGTGCTGCGCGAAAAATGAATGGTCCATCCAGTTCGTTGCGTAGAGCGACCTGCACGGACAAGGGCGGCGGAC